>RJWH01006189.1:29249-59661 GCA_004363575.1 Solenodon paradoxus
TGTCTGCTGCGTGCTCTTTAGTTGGATTGGAGAGTGGGTGCATGTACAGTGCGTGATCAAGACTCTGATTGATTGCTAGTGCGCGTGATCAAGGCTCTGACTGGTTATTAACTGATTGGTTGCTAATATTCTTGGTTACTAATGTTTATGCTTTGTTTATGAAAATAGGGAGGCGACCGTTAGGCAAACAGGGCAGTGGATGAGGTACCTCTGAGTGTAATTTTCTGTTGGATTGCATCAGCCTGGCTTTGTGGCCTGGCCCAAGCCCCCAACATTTTATATATAACAGAAATACATTAATTTCTTTAATTTCTATTGTACCAAATTGTGTTACCATTTTAAATGCCTTTTATCACATAGCTGTGATGTTTTATTTATGGAAATGAAATCTCTGTTACAGAAGGGAGAGAAGGGGATGAGAAGCAAACTGCTGAGTGTCTAATATGGGCCAGAAACTCTGTTACTTTATATCTACTTTTTCTCTTTAAAAGCTCAAAAATGCTGTACAGTAGATACCAGTATCTCTTATCTTTTCTTTAAGTATGGTTTGTGAAGCTCAGAGAAATTAATAGCATTTTCCAAGTTTACATAGCTCATAAGAAGCAGAGAAGAACTTCTAACCCAGTTGTGTATGACTTAAAAGCCCAAGGTCTCTCCACTCTGCGACACAGACTCCCCTTTACATGGTGAGCTTTAGAGATTCTGGGTCAAGGTTACTCTAAACTTCTTTGGTACAGTCCATGGTGGGTTGGTTATACACATTCAGTTGGTTGTGAATATTTATCTTTCTTAAATGGTCTTGTGTAGTAGGAAGTTTAGAATTTAGGAGTAGTCAGTTATGGGATGAAGCTCTAGAATTAGATTTCTAGTGCCTGGAACAAAATACTCACCAAAAATTTTTTGAATGAATGAATCATTGGATGAATTACAGATTTTGATAGTCAACAGCAACCAAAATTGCATGCAGAGCCTTGAAATCTTTTTCTATGTGTATAAATTCTCAAAGTATTTAATCAAATAGGTCAGAGTATACAAAATGTTTCATAATCTCTTTAGAAATAGCTTGTTAATTTTTTAATGAGTATAAATTTTTCAGGATATAAAACTCAGCTGATTGAAAAATATCTGTTTCTAGATATCTGAGCTTAAGTATGCATTTTCAGCCCCACTCTGCCTGTTGCAGAAAACCTAATTTTGTCAACTGAAGGTTAATTCAGTCACCTTAGGGCTTTCTCAATCAATTCATTGCGAGCTAAATCAATTTAGGCAGGAACTGAAGTCTCAGAGGTAGAAGATTTATATTGCATCATTGAATCATGGGTAAGAGGAGTAAGAATAATTTGTTTGGCATCAGTTAAGCCTGGAAGAGCAAGTAACCACCCTCAAATCAGGAAGGTGAAAAATTTACCCAGAATCCAGCCTCCTTTACCAGAAAAAGGGGACCCTAGAGATGACAACACCTATTGTTGATTTACATATGGAGATTGTTCTTTTAGACAGATTTTGGACATTAACTCTGTCCTTACCCTCTTTGAGGAGGTAATATGTAGATGACAAATATAGTTTCCTTGTGAGGGAACAAGAATTTCCTAATAGCAGGAGATATGGCAATTTGAAATAGCACCTGATTAGTTCCCTGCCCCCTTCATAGAAGCCTTTGACCCTATGATACTTCTCTCTCTGTCTGGATACTGACGACACCACAGCCTCACAAGAATTCTAGGGATGACCATAATGTAGGTATAATAAAATAGAGGCAGTTTTCTTTCATATTAGTGTCAGAAAACGTTAAGGAAGCCCTACTCATTTCTTCACATGGAACGCAGAAGTATATAACACAGTATAACTTTTTCTGGGTTCCCAATAGAGCACAAAAGTTAGTCAAGCAAGAGTGCCCCCAGTACTGAACCTACTCATGGTTGAGATGAACTATAAGATCGAGGTTTAGATGAGAATTCAAACATTGGGGTACTTCACCAATACAAGCTTTTTTAGATGTCATATGATGAAAAGTACAAACTTCTAAACTGATTGATTTTATCATACATTAACTAAAAGAAAAGAAAACAGGAAGGAAATGGATTTACCCTGAATTAAAGACATTATACTTCCTACTCACAGCAGATGTGGGGCTCAAAATGGAAATTAGATTCAGTTTCAATAGAGAAATACACAAAATAGCTTTTTTTGTGTACTTGAGTGCTTTTATGTGCCTTGAAAATTCATGCCTGCCTTATTTTTCCCCTCTTTGTAAAAATTACATTTATTCATTGGAGGAATTTTATGAAACAGCAGAATTTCAGCTCTTGATTAGAGTTAGAAAGCAAATAAATATCTCGGACAAAATAAGAAAAAGAGTGAGGGAAGGATTGTTGCTCTAACCCAGTAGGAGATGTATCTGGAAGTCTCTATAGTAAAGGAAACATACCTAAAAGCCCCAGTAATATTCAGAACTCTGTAAAACATGTGACAGAAATACATACTTGCTGCAAAAAATTTAGATACTTTTAACATGCATAGACTAAATTAGTCTTATTCCCACTTTCTTTCAAAAATATCCTTCGATTTAAAATCCTTTGATAATTTCTTTGCGTTTATCATACTAATACTTTTGTATATATGAATATACATAAAGCGTTCATATCCTTAGTGTATTCCTCTGTTGGTTTATAAGGGTTTTTTGTCTGTTAAGATAATTCACCACTTTCATCCATATTGTAAATGTTTTCTCTCAATTTTTTG
The DNA here is from genome assembly GCA_004363575.1 of Solenodon paradoxus. Lineage (NCBI taxonomy): Eukaryota > Metazoa > Chordata > Mammalia > Eulipotyphla > Solenodontidae > Solenodon > Solenodon paradoxus. Next base: position 31,992 of record RJWH01006189.1, read on the forward strand.
TGGTTTTTAATTGTATTCATGATTATTTTTATCATATAGAATATGTTACATTTTGTTTATGCACAAAGTTCAAAATAAATAAATTCGAATCAATTTTCAGTGCATTCCCCACTCTCTTGTTTGTATTCACCTGAAAACCTGGGGAATTTGATAGTCAGTGCAAGTTGCAAAGCCTTCAGTGTCAGTCTTACTTTTGAAATCCTACTCTTGTATTTATATGTTTGATGATCTAAGATAAGTATTTAATCTTTCTGAGCTTCTAAATGTTTAGTTATTACTAAAAGGTATAAAAAGACCACCCTATTTTACTTTCTTGAGCCAAGGGGCATAATCTCACATCCTCTGTTGACATCAAATTTTTCCTTTCTCTCCTCCTCCATACCTTCCTTCCCTTATCCCTCTTCTTATTCATATACCCTGGACATCATGGCTAACAAGTTTAAAACAACCAGCCACTGATAGAACACAACTAATAGAACGTAAGATGGTGAGAATGAGAGCTCGAATCCTCTTACTGACGTTTATTATGTGTTCATCCTTAGAAAAGTTACTTACCTTCTGTAAACAATTGTGCTTTATGTAAATAATTACTTTTCAAAGAGAACAAAGATAATATATGGTAAGTGTCTGGCATATGAAAAGACTTCAAAATATTTTCCAGCCTCATGATTTCCTTTCATTACAAAGACTATTGTGATTTAAACTAACTAGTATAATGTTCAAACATAACTTCTTTAGATTAATACCAAATTTCCAGTAAAAATTTGAGCTGCAAGTAATTGAATCTGAACATTCAGTCATTGCACCAAGAAGTACTTAATTCACAGATATGGATTATGGCATCCTGAGTACTCCTCGACAGGATATAGATGTCTAGGACAGACAAAAATGCCTGCAGATGAGGGTGAGGAGAAAAGGTGAGATTGCTGTGGAAGAAGTTTGAAGTAGATGACTGACGGGGTAAGGAATATTGTAGAGACTTGGGAGAGATGGCGTTTCAGCGGGGTAAGGAATATTGTAGAGACTTGGGAGAGATGGTGTTTCAGATTGGTGCCTATGGTATATCATGTTTCCAAAGACAGTTGCAATAATATCTCTTCATTACATGTGTTCTTTTGGAAAGACACTTTCCCTCTATCCCATCAAGAAATGAAATCTGCTGCCATTTCCTTGTATCTGTGTTATCCTCATGTTTATTTTTGACCAATAAAATGCATCAGATGCAATGTTGATTAGTTGCCAGGGCTGTGATTTAAGAAGTCTTTGGCTAACCAAACAGATACCAATCCAAAGAAGATGCACGGATTACCTACATCACTTCTCATCAGAGAAATTCAAATAGAAACCACAGTGAGATATTATTTCATACCATCAAGAATGGCCTATATGGAAAAGTCTAGAAATAACAAGTGTTGGAAGGAGTGTGGAGAAAAAGGAGCCCTCCTACACTGTTAGCTAGAATGTAAATTAGTGCAACCTTTCTGGAAAACTGTATGACAATTCCTCAAAAAAAAAGATGAAACTGCCACTTGATCCAGCAATCCCACTCCTAGGCATATGCCCATAGAAGAATACAAAATCTCAAATCAGGAAAAATATCTGTGCCCCATGTTCATAGCAGTACAGTTCACAATAGCCAAGACAAGGAAACAGCCTAAATGCCCATAAACAGATGACTGAATAAAGAAGTTGCAGTCTACATACTCAATGAAATTTTATGCAGTTAGTAAAAAACATGTGCTCTTTGCAGCAATCTGGATGGAACAGAAAGGGATCATGTCAAGCGAAATAAGTAAGAAAGAAAAATACAGGATGGTTTCACTCATATGTGGAATATAATGAAGTGAAACAAACAGAAAATCCCAGCAAAAACACACAGGACACAAGATGATGGCTGCTAAGAGAGTGAGAGAGGGAGGAAAGGAGAGAGGGAACAAAGTGGTGATAAGGACATTAGAATTCTGGTGATGGGTGTTGTGACTCTGAAGCGAGTTCAGTATCTTAAAAAATCAGTATGACTTTGTCAGCAAAATAAATAGTAATACAATTATTATGTTAAATTCTTTTAAGGGATGTCTTCCACTTTCACCTTTGCTTCTTAGAATGCTCCCTTTTGGAATCTAGTTGCCGTGCTATGAGAATCAGAAGCAGCCCTGTGCAGGAATCCACATAGGCAAACAAATTTCTTTGCTGCCAGCCCCAACTGAGTTCTTAGTCAGTGGCCTGCATCAACTGCCAGTTACATGAATGAGGCCATTTTTCATCTTTTGACCATCCCAACACTCTAGTTAACACCACCTGGAAAAAAAGAGCCATATAATGAATCAATAGAATTATAACATATAATAACAATAAACTGTTAATGCTTTAAGCTTTTATGTTTCTGGTTATTTGTTTTGCTATAGTAGATAACAAATATTGCCTAATTTGGATTAGTAGAATGTGGAAAGATTGTATGTTTACAAAAGCTCTCAAGATCTGATGAAACATGAGTTCATGCCCACCTTATTAAAGGACTTCTTCCAGATTATATTTAAAAATTCTACACAAAAAGGGATTGCCTGAAGATTCTACAACATATAGAATAGATGTTAAAGCTTAATGTCTGTCTATGATACTTTCTAACTTTTTTGTTGTTGTTGCTGCTGAAAATGGCAAGTATGATCTTGTGATTTTGAAAGAGAAAGAAATGAATGAAATGACTTCTTTCTCTGGAATTATTTCATATCCTGGACCAACGTCTGTCATTTTGGAAGTGATAATTTAATCAGTATCCAAAGGGTGCTTCAGAGTTCTATAATCACTAAGAGACTCTCTATCTCAAATCCAATAGCAATGGCTGTAGTTGAACTACTGTTACCATTAGATTTGTTACAGGACTGAGGGAAGGAGAGAAACCTTAGAATAAGAAAAATATACCACTCCATTTTAATACAGAGAAAGGACTCTGAATGTGGACTGTTTGGATTAATACCTTTCTGTCATGATTACATCTGAAGAATAGAACATGCAGTTGTTTCAGACAGTCAAAATAACATCTGTTAACATTCAATAGATTCACTCTCCTATTAGCAAAGGTCATAGTCAGATCTGCCAGGGAACCCAGTTCAGGTATGATTTTATACATTTAACTAAGAATTGGACTTACGCCTTTGATGAAGGCCTAAATTTAAACATATAAAGAAAATCTCAACAGGAAGACAGCAGTGAAAAAGTGCAAAAGCCGGTAGAAAATGATTGTAGATGAGGCAGATATTCAAAGTATACATGAATGCTTGTATTTGTGTATTCATAGAATAGTGTCTCAGAACGAATCCCTCTTTTAGAGCTCTACTTTAGAGACTTGTTAACAAATAAATGAATTGACCTTATAAAGATGTTTCCGTAAGTTCCCTTAGCTTGTTCCCTAATGGAAAGCTTTCATGTTTTTTTTGAGTGGTTTCTGAATTCTACTAGACACTTTGCTGAACACAATGGACATTAAAAAATCAAACTGAAGACATGTATCTGGTGGTGTCCCTATAGAAGACCAATTTCTTACAGATAATTCTTGTCCATTTGAGTCCTTGCACATTAGGGAGTTCTTCTGAGAACGCAAAATGCTTGCAGACATGAGAATGTCATTGATCTTCACTTTTCTAAAGGCTTCATAGTGCTTTATCCTGTTATCAGTTATTACAGGAACTGGGTCCCAAACAAAACTCCCCACTCTTGTTCTTGCATCCCCCCTTGTAGATCCATCATTATGCATTATCTTTCTGTTAGATCTTAGCATTCTGAAGCTGACAGAGCAGTCAAAACTCCCATAGCATATACATGCATACATTAATTTAAAAGATTCCAATGGGTAAGGAAAAAAAAAAGCACAATGATTGAACTTTATCAGCTGATTTGTTCTTTTACACATAAATGACATTGTAACACATTGGGAAAGCAAACATAAGTTTAATTTTCTTTTGACTGTTACATTTTGTTGAGAAAGGTGCAGGCAGGAACGAAGGCAAGTTGGCAGGCAGACAGGAAAAAGAGAGGAAGAAAAAGCATTTTCTTTTATTTTTACTTTGTTGTTCACACTTTGTTTTCCCCTGTACTCAGGACTCAAACCCAGGGGTATGTGGCCTGCTGCTCCTTTGGAGGTGACTGATCTAACTACTACTCCACCAGGGCATGCTAGGCTGATATATTTCTTAATGGTCTCTATAATACAGTTATGCTATTGAGTTCATGGTAGAGTCATTTCTGCTAAAGAAAAGGAAGAGATGGAGAGGGAAAATTTTTTTTTTTGAATTTTCAGGCAGAATGGTTGGGTATACTATGTTCTATCAGTTTTCCTTTGAAATCCAAACAACAATCTATTTGTCTAGATCAGGAAGTTAAACCTTGGAGATGCGAAGTAAACTTTCCATGTTTATGTACCTTATGTTAGTAGAATAGGAATTTTAACTCATCTTTGCTTATTTGTAAACATGATACTATCCCTCTGCTCCTATGAAATAGTCTTCTATTTAGATGGTAAGCTTTCAGAGCTCAAAGACTGCAAAATTTGCATTGGCTTGATACAGTGTCTATGACTGATTCTACATGTAAATATACATTATGTGGTAGTTAAACAACAGGGTCTGGAACTCTGAAGAAAAGGCTTGTGATGGAGATATTATTTGGTTTGGCAGTGCCTTGTACTTACTTAGATGTATACTAAATAATAGGTGAATAAAAAACGAAAGAAATGTTTATTTATTAATCATCGTCAAATTAGTAAATAAAGCTGAATGCTACATTTCCTTTTTTATTCATGCCATTGAAAAGAGAACTGGTTAGTTCTGTACAAACTGCTTCATAAGATTCTTTTTGTAAATAAAACTAAGACGATTTATCTTGTGTATACTGTGGAAATGATGCTTTTAGTCGATAAACTATATTCACAGAGCTGATGGATAAAATAACAATACCTTTAGCATTGTCAAGAGTATAGGTAGCTTTTAAAAATGATTACTCCCATCTATAGACAAATGAGAATGAAGACATGAGCTACTAGAACTTATCAAATGAAGCAAAAGCAGTAATAAGAGGGAAGTTTATCACCATCTAGTCCTACCTCCAGAAACAATAAAAATTATATATAAATAATCTAATTTCAACCAAGGCAACTAGAAAAAGAAGAACAATTGAAGTCAAAAGTCAGTAGAAGGAAGGAAATAATAAAGATTAAAGCAGAAACAAATGAAATAGAAATAAAAAAAGATAAATCAGAGGAACACTGAAACTGAAAGCTGATTCTTTGAAAATAATACAATTGACTAATCTTTGGCTAGACTCACTATGAAAAAAGAGAGAAACTCTTATAACTAGAATCAGAAATGAAAGGGAAGAATTTACAATGGATGAACAGCTGTATGCCAATAAGTTAAACAGCCTGGGAGACATGGACATAATTTCAGAGTCATACAGCCTACCAAGACTGAATCAGGAAGAAATAAAAAACTTGAGCAGACCTATCACAAGAAAGGCAATTGAAGGAATATTCAAAAGTCTCCCCCAAAATAAAAGCCCAGGACCAGATGGTTTTACTAGTGATTTCTTACTAAACCTGGAGGAGAATTAATACCTATTCTCAAATTTTCTCCAAAATTGAAGAACACTCCTATGAGACCAACTTTACAATGATATCAAAAGAAGACAAGGATGTCAACAATAAAATTACATTTCTGATGTTCATAGTTTCAAAAGCCCTTAACAAAATACAAGTAAGCTAAATGCAAAAATACATCAAAAGGATCACCCATCATACCAAGTGGAACTTATCTCAGGGAATCAAGGATGGTTCAACGTATGCAAATCTATTAATGCAACACACCACATCAACAAAAAAGGGAAAAATCATAATCATATCAATAGATGTAGAGAAAATATTTGACAATATTAAATACCCATTTATGATTAAAAAACTCCATATACCTTAATACAATAGGATAAACCCACAGCCAACATCATATTAATGCTGAAAAACTGAAAGCATTTCCTCTAAATCAGGAAGGAGACAAGGACATCCACTCTCACCAGTACTATTTAACATTGTACTAGAGGTCTCAGATAGAGCAATTAGGCAAGAAGAAATAAAAGGAATCCAAATTGGAAAAGAAGTAAAATGATCTTTATTTTCATATTATATAATATTTGTATAAAACCTAAAGATCACCAAAAAGCTACCAGAATTAATGAGAATAGTAAGGTGGCAAACTACAAAACTGATAAAATCCTGCTCCATTTTCATATACAAACAACATGATAGATGGGAATTAAATAAAAAAAAACTGTATTTTTCCTTTTTACAGTAGAAACAAAAAGATTAAGTGTCTTGGAATACACTTAACAAAGGAAGTGAAAGAGCTGTATAATAAAACACTATAAGACATTGTTTAAAAATACAGTAAGATACAAAGTGATGAAAAGATATTCCATGCTCATGGGAATAATTCACATTTTTAAATGGCCATCTTACCTAAAACAATGTACAGATTTTATGAAAATATCCTCAAAATTGCTCTGGCATTTTTCAAAGAAATAGCAAAACAATTTTAAATTTGTTTCAAATCACGAAAGCCCCTGCATCGCAAAGCAATCATGAGAAAAAAGAACAAAATGGGAGATATCACACTCCCAGATCTTAAGCTATACTACAAAGCAATAGTGATCAAAATTGTATGGTACTAGAATTAAAATGGTACACAGATCAGTGGAATAAAACTGAAACACCAGAAATAGACTCACACATATATGGTCCACTAATTTATCACAAGGGAGTCAAGAGAATAGGATGGAATAAGGAAAGTCTTTTTAACAAGTGGTGCTGGGAAACTTGGACAGTCACATAAAAAAAGGAATGAATCTAGACCACTCTCTAACATCATGCACAAAATTAAGTCAAAATGTATTAAAGACTTGGATGTAAGGGAGGGAACCATACATTACTTGGAATATAACATGAGCAAGCAATCTCATGGCATCAGTTTTAGACAGGTCTCTGGGGACTCAACTCCAGTGGCAAGAGGAACAAAACAAAAACAAATGGGACTCCTTCAAACTAAAAAGCTTTTGCACAGTGAAAGAAACTATTGCCAAAACAAAAATACATTCTACATACTGGGAGAAGATATTTTCACATCATACATCTGAAAAGGTCTTATATTCAAAACATGTAAAGAACTTGTAAAATTCAGCAACAGTAAAAGAAACAACCCAATCAAAAATGTGCAGTAGAATTGAGTAGGTATTTCTCCAAAGAAAAAATACAGATAGTCAACAGGCACATGACAAGCTGTTCCTCAACTCTTATTCTTAAGGAAAGGCAAATCACAACAAAAATGAGATATCGCTTTGCAACTGTGAGAATGGCTATTATTCAAAAGTCTGGTAACAACAAATGTTGGCAAGGATGAGGAGAAAATGGGAACTTTTGTACTGTTTGTAGAAGTGCAAATTGGTGCAACTGTTTTGGAAAGCAGTATGGATACTCATCAAAAAATTGAGAATGGAAATTCCATATGATTCTGTCATCTCACTTCTGGGTATTACCCGAAAACACAAAACACTAATTTGCAGATATATATGAACCCAAACATTTTCTTCAGCATTATTTACAATAGCAACAACTTAAGTGCCCAATATCAGATGAATGGATAAAAATGTAGCATATATACACAATGGAATACTACAAACCACCTCCAAAAGATTAAATCATGACATTTAAGACAACATGATGGAGCTAGAGGGGATTATACTAAGTGAAGTAAGTTAGGAGGAAAAAGACAAATACCAGATGATCTCACTCATACGTGGAATATAAAAAACAAAGCAAATGGACATGCAAAACAGAAACCAATTCTTGGACATGGACAATAGGACTGAGGTTACCAGCAGTGACGGGGAGGCAATAGACAGTAGTGAAGTACTTTTGGTAATTTTTGGCAGGCAGAGTGTGTTGTCACATATTTGATAAATGATGGACCTGCACATATATTAATAATAATTTAAAAAATGAAATGCTCCCATCTCCTTCTCCTATTTCCTATTAAATATATGATTTTAGTATGAACTAAATAACAAAATTATTATGAGGAATATTTTAAAGTATAGAAACAACAAGTGCAATGTAAATACACTTTTAATAGTCTAGGAGTTACACTTATAAGGAGCAACATGGATTACTTGATGAATAGTGGAAAAGGAAAAATCATCTTTCTGACATTTTCTTTGCTTCCATATGCTTTATTTTCACTTATATTACCTTCTGGTGTATCATCAGAACAATATTTTCTATTGAGTTCAAAAAATAAATGACAGTAGTGACTCTGCTGGCTAGATGACTAGAGTTAGAGACCTGGCATCCAGATAGTAGACCTTTTAGAAGTTAGTGGATATGAGTGTGTTTAGCTAGGATAAGCTTCATTTATAAAACATTACATATTAGATTGAGCTATAAGAAACTGACATTTTTGCTCCCATGTTAGCAACTTCGTTTTAATGCCATGGTGGTCTATAAGACCTGTGTTTGAGACTAGGTTCCACAAACATTTTAATCTTCTGTACCTTGTTTCTTATCTTTCAAATGAGAATAATAATGGTATCTATATCTTTCTTGCAATCGAGAATTAAGTGTGGCAAGTGTGGTTAAGTGTAGGTCAAGTGTTTGATGTATTGTAAATGCTTAACAATACTAGTTACATCTATTCATGTTGTGTTGTTGCTATTCTTGACTTTCCAGAGAGCAAATAATAGGGGAAGTGTTACTTTTCAGCTATTAAAATATTTTATGAAACACAGCTATTAAAACAAGACCCTCCCAAAATAGAAATATAGCCAAATTGGACAGTATGTATTTTAAGCGTTCGGCACTCAAATTAATTAGAAGTTTTTATTAAACAATGAAATATCACTTCCTAGAAACAGGAAAACTCAGAATGATGGATGTCAACTGTTTATGGGGATTTGGGAGCCATATACACATTACTGGTAGAAGTATATAATGGTACATTCATTCTAAGGATCAGTATGGAAGTGGTTACTCATAGCAACATCAAAAATACTCAGTGATGCAGCAATTATGCTCCTGTACGTCAAATTTCAGAATCGTTTTTACATAGCTAAGAAAGGGAACAGCTTTAAGGATATGTTTGTGGTGGAAAATTGAAGGCAACTTGGATGTCTATCATAGGAACAGTAGAAAATACCTGTCACTTGTTCAGATTTGTTAGAAGTGCTGCTTTCCATTTATGACAGCTAGTCCTATCTCATTCACAAGTCAGATCTGTCATCAACAAATCATTTCTCCCAGATCCTGGTTTTTCAACCATAAGAATGATGGAACTGGATTGATCATGGTGCCTTTGTCCTTTTCATAGCCTCTTATAATTTCAGTAGACCTTCCATAAACCTTCATGTTTTTGTACCTTGTCCTTTTGATATTAGGATAATGGATAATAACTTTCAGTAATAGTTTCAACATAAGGGATTTGACTCTCTTTGAAAGAAATCTATGTTGGAAGTAGTAAGAGTAACCAGTTCATAGTTTACTTAACCAGAATTCCATAATTGGAGATAATTTAACTCAGAATGTATCTATGGAAAAATATAGGAAATGAATGAGTACAAATTACTTTTTATTGTATATTGAAGTTTTACTTGAATTAAGGAGAGAATGAGTCTAAAACACAATTCACCACAAAATATTTTTTCTCTTTATTTTTCTTCTTATTTTATAACATAACATTTTAAACTTTATTTTCAATTCCAAATTATATAAAAAACAATATATTGTGGTAAAGTATGAAAAATTGTTGAGTGTCATTGTAAAAAAATTCAATTATTCTAGGAGTAGCTGAAGCAAAATGTGAGAGTCTAGCCCTCATGACCAAACAGTATTACATAATGCCTATGTCTATCCCTTGCAAAATCTCATGCAATTCAATGGAACAAATCTGTTTTTTCAAGCCTATTCCTACAGCATCTGGCTGAGTCATACTGTTTCCAGAGGGACTCTGCTGTGCCAAACTATAGCTGCTGAAATAAAGAAAGAAGAGCTTACGTTCCAGCAGGAAAATAAATGACTCTTTCATTCCAGGGTCTAAGACCGAGTGTCTGGAATTCCTTTATTGCTTTCTGCATTAGTCATCAGCCCTTATATAAACCTTTTATATAAAACTTTTGCTATTCAAAAGTTTCTCTTGGGTACCAGGTCATATCAAGTCCAGCACCCAAATTAGCAATCTCTGGCCAAGTCATTTCTTTGAACCATTGTATCTTTTGGACACTAAAATATGAGAGTAATAGCTTTTTGTTTCCAAGAGAATAGCTAAGAATTCAGAACAGGTATCTGCAGAATCTTTTGAAGTCCAAAATGTTGCAAAATTCTTTTATCAAGGAATCCATGACAATGTGTTCAGTCAATAAAAAGATCAGAGTCCCCTTTTTGGAAGACATTTGTGACCAGTGGGCAGAATAGTCTGCTCAGGAGATGGGATAGGAGATCACTTGATATCTCTTAGATTATGGTATACACATTGGTTCAATGAGAACTTGGATTGACCATGGCCGAATGTGGTGCTGGTCTGGGAGCACACTAGGCCTCATAATGATAATAAAGGAACTTAAAATAGTTTTATATATTCTTCATTAAATTGCAGTCATAATTTGGGATTATGGACTCCAAAATTTATAATCTTACTAATTTTTACCTCCATGCTGCTTTACAAAGTACTTATGTTTAATGTTATTGTTCACTATTCCTTCTCATAGGTGTAGTGACTGTTATTGTGTCCTCAAACCTTCCCAGTAGAATCTAAAGCCTGCGCTTTCTAACAGGACATCAGTAGAGCCATGCCGCTCACTTCCCTGAGGCTTTTTTCAACTTAATTCCAGTTTATAGACTTTAAATTGGTACAACTTTTCTGGGTGGCAAGTGGGGAATTAAATTAAGCATGTGTGTACCATTTGAGGCAGCAAGTCCATGCCTTGAAAGGTACCTTAAGAAAATAGTTAAGGACGTGCATAAGAGTATGGAAGAAATAAAAAATCAAGAACTTGAATACCTTGTTTTGGTCTTTACCACAAATGTAAATTTGTTGAAGGATAGAAAGAATACAAACAATACTTGATGAAGCGATATGTAGAAACAGACAAGTGTTCTAGGAACACACAAACACACTCACAAGCATTCATACACACATATTGAAGCAGTCGTCTAGGTCTGTTCACAAAAGACTAAAAAAGTACACCTAAGAGTCTCAGAAGCACAGAGTACAAACTCATAAATGAGCTAGATTTATTTTAAGTACAAATATAAAATATCTTCCTTAGCAATAAAAAATGACTAAATGTCATTCATATCACCATTGTTTATTATTGGAAAAATATGTTATGTGGTAGGACTATGAAAGATTTATATTCTTTTGATATTTTTCATTCATTTTTTCTTTCATGGATAGGTGCTATGACATAAACATAAAAGGATGAAAGCCTATCAATAAAAGTATATCAATTATAATCTTCTTAATTAAAGCTTTATAATTCTAATAGCATGTAGAAACTTTTTAATATGACCTATATGAAATTACAATAAAATGTTTAAAGGCTACTCTTTTCAAATGCACAATATGTCACTAAGAATCCACATAATTTTTAAGGTGAAATAAAAATATAGATGGGGAAGTTCTAGAGGCAAAACATTACAATGGTAGATTTGTATATGTGGAACCATCTTTGCACCCCAGGGAGAAATTGCACTTTTTCAGGGTATATGATTTTTTTAACGTACTATTGGATTTGGTTTGCTATTATTTTGTTCAGGATTTTGGAACATTTGTTTATTACAGATATTGTTCTGTAATTTTCTTTCTTTGTAACATCCCTATCTGCTTTTGGTATCAGTATAATGTTGGTCTCACTAAAACTGTTTGGAAGTGTTCCTTGTTCAATTTTTGGGGAAAGTTTGAGAAGAATAGATATTAATTCTTCTCTGAAGTTCTGGTAAAACTCACTAGTAAAGCCATCTGATCCTAGGTTTTAATTTTTTTGGAATACTTTTGACTACCTCTTCAATTTCTAGTTTTAGTTCTGTTTACATTTTCAGTTAAGTCTTGGTAAGCTATATGTTTCTAAAAACATGCCCATATGTCCTCGAGGTTGTCCAGTTTATTGGCATATTATACCTGTTCATAGTAGCCTCTTATGATGCTTTGTATTTTTGAGGAATCTGTTGTAATTTCACTTTTATTTCTGATTCTACTTATGAGAGATTTCTCTCTACCTTAGTAATTCTAACCAAAGGTTTGTCAATCTTATTTTTTTCAAAGAACCAGTTTTTTGTTTCATTGATCTTCTGGGTTTTCTTTTTGATTTCTAATTCTTTTATTTCTGGTCAAATATTTATCATTTCCTTCCTTGTACTGACATTTGACTTCAATTTTTCTCTTTTTCTAGTTGTTTTAGATGTAGGGTTAAATTGTTTGTTTATAATTTTTTGTTTGTTTCTTGAGGTATGCCTGAATTGCAATGAACTCTTGTTAGTACTGCTTTTACTACATCCTTTAACTTGTGGTGCCTCATATGTTCATTCTCATTTATATCCAGGTACTTTAATTTTACTTTAATTTCCTCTTACCTTGGAGTCATTCAGATTCAGAAATATGTTGTTTACCCTCCATATATTCCGGAAACTTCAAGCTTTCTTATTGTGGTTGATTTCTAGTTTTAAGCTATTGTGATCAGAGGAGATGCTTGGTACGATTTCAGTCTCTATAAATTTGTTGAGACATGTTTTGTTTACCATTATATGATCTATCCCTGAAAATATTCCATGATCACTTGAGAAAAATGTGAATTCTTCCATCATTGGGTAAAGTGTTCTGTATATGTCTATTACACTCATCTGTTCAAATTTGTCATGTAAAGCTGTTTATTCTCTGTTAATTTTCTGCCTAGTTGATTTGTCCATTGCTGTAAATGGGATGTTGAAGTCTCCTACTATTATTGTATTGCTGTCAATATCTCTCTTTAATTTTGTTAATACTTGTTTTGTGTATTTTGATACTCCCTTTTTTTGGTGCATATATCTTAATAAGAGTTATATCTTCTTGTAGAATTAACTCCTTAATCATTATATAGTGCCCAACCCTGTCTTTTGTTATCTTCTTCAGTGGGAAGTCTATTTTATCTGATATAACTATGACTGGCCCTAATTATTATTGGTTACCATTTGACTGCAGAATTGTCTTCCAACCATTAAGACTATGTTTATCTTTTGAATGCAGATAAGTCTCCTGAATGAAGCAGACAGTTGGATTATGGCTTATTTTTCATTCTTTCAGTCCCTCTGTGATTTTTGATTGATGAGTTAAATCCATTAACATTTAGGGTTATTATTGAAATATAACTGTTTATTGCCATTTTGTTAATTGTTTTCTGGGTATTGTTGACAGAACCTTTGTTCTTCTCTTTCTCTTCTTAGGTGATTTCAAAGCAATTATGTTGTGCTTGTTTTACCTTTTTATTTTCTTCCTTTTTTTTTTTTTTACCTGCAGTTATGTTTTATGGTTACCTTGAGGTTTACATAAAAGTTTCTATGCTTATAAAGCTGAAGGCAGCTAGGTCCTCTCTCTACCTAGTTCATATGATTGCAGTTTCCCATTATGGCTGGGGCAACTCACCTGCTTTGGCAAGGGCATGGGAGGAGGTGGCTCTGCTTTGTTGTCTTTTTGAGGACACAGAAGGTATTAGACACCAACTATTGCACAGGTCCAGACTATCTCCCATTTTCCAGAGCGGCAAAGACAGTAGAAAATCTCCATCTTTCACAGAAAATGCTGTGAGAAATGGAGAAATTTATATCGTTCTTGGCAGTTCGCATGATGGTTCACCTGTATACGACCCAGCAGGGAGTAGGAATCTCTAAGCTGATTTTTAAAATGCTATTGGTTTTCATCACTAGAAAGTCATTAATCTGGTTTTGTTCAATAGCATTTAGGAAAGTATCCATTGACATTAATGAAAGTTGTAGTTTGAATATCAGATATCAGGAAGTTTGTGAATGAGAGAACAGACTGTGCTCCATCAACCAGATAGAGATTTTGCCTTAGACTTAAGAGAGAAGAACAGGTAGTTCAAGACTATCTCAGCAGGAAATGCATACGTGTATGTGCATTTGTGAGTAAATATTTGGGATTATAAATTTGAACATACTATAGACATGTGTTGATTTTTAATTGCATCTTTTTTGTGTCATTTGCAATTAGATGTTTGCCCATTGAAGAGTATATTGTAAATACCTTTCAAATGTCAATACATAAATTCATACATTATCGATTTTGTGATTCAATTTAAAATCATCTGCTTTCTCTGTGTTGAAAGCATCAATGAAATATTTTATATTATGAAATCAGTATGATTATTTAAATAAAATGAAAAAATATAGCAATATATTATTAGAAGATAAGATTCAGTCTCTGTTATGCCACTGCCTTTTACTACATGAAATCACTAATGGTGGTAGATTATGTACCCCTCTGAATGTTTATCCTTGCCAATTGGATAATACCATAGATAGCTAACAGATTGCCATATATATACACACAGAATTTTTTATAATTATTTTACAGAGATGAAATAATATATTCTAATAATGTGAAATATTTCTCTTTGTTTTTAGTTTCATTTTTAGAATGAGTTATAGTTGAACTTTTCTGCATGTTATTGTCAGTGATTTTCTACTATGGGATTTTTGCCTCTGATTTCTTATTTATAAGGCGAGACAGAAAATGTTTAAAATGTGCTGGTGTTCATTTTCCACTGTCCTGACCATATCTAGGCAAATTACAGTCCCTTGAACTATTAAACTCTAAGCCTAGGAGTCTGTGGGTGACATAGGAAAGAGCTCGGGTCCTACAGACAGTACAGATATTCATTTCTTAAGTCACTTATAGGTCTGGAATATTATACAGTACAAATTTTGTGTGTTAATCTTCATTCTCCTAATCAAACCTCCCCAAACTGCAACATCAGTACTCCTGTTTGAACCTATACAATCTCTCTCCTTAAGTGTATCAGCACAAGGCACATAGTTTAGCCCTACAATTAAAATATGAAAATTTATTGCGTTAATTATCATATGTGCATTATACAGGTGACACACTAAGAAAGTAATTACTTTCCCTTTATTTTACTCTCCAGCTTAATTCCAGTGGTATTTTCCATTAAGTCCTGCAAAGTGAAGATGCTCTAGAAGAAAAATCATTAATAGTGTGTCTGTTTGAGAAACATTTGCCTTGAGATTCAGGTCACTGAGTTGCAGTGACATTTAAGTCATTTCCTTCTTTCAATCTCATTTCTGTAACAGAATTATGCTATCTTTACATTGTTAATGTAATGGATTTTGGATATATACAATATACCAGCATAACTTTGCCAATAACTTGGTGTGTGATCTTGCAGAAGTTACAGTATCTTCTAGGCCTCTGTCTCTATTTCTAAACAGGACATAATAATATTACTTATTCTACATGGTAGGGAATTTTTAAAGAGACAACTCATGGAACATTCTTATCACACTGACTATCACATGGTGGGTGTTCAGCAAATTTTAACATTTTTATTACTAATTCTCCCAATACAGGTCAAAAATCCCAACAAAATTCACAGGAAGCAGAACTGTGGCTACTGGGGGTGTTGGAGTGGGGAAGGAAGGAAGGAGGGAACAATGGGGTCATAAAGAACACTAGAACTCTGGTGGTGGGTGTGGTATGAAATACACACAGACTGAGATGCAAATTTGATATCCTAAAGTTAACATAGCAATGCAACAAAAGAAATAATAATAGTACTTAAAAATAAAATGCATCTCACTTCTCTCCTGCACAATTCTTGATGACTGAGATGCAGGACAAGTGAATTCAGATATGTGAAGTCATAAAGAAGTAAAAGGATATAACCAAAGTTGTCATGGAGTACTACTGTTAGTTTTGTCACCAGTCAAAACTAAGACACCCAGAGAGGTCTCTTGACTTAAATGACTTTCCAGAAGCCAAAAAACTGGCTTTGTTCTGATGACTGCCTTGCTTTTTAATAGACAAAGGAAAAGTGATTGTCTGATTTTAATATTCAGAAAGCTAAATAAAAAGACAGGAAGTAGGAATCTCTAAACTGATTTTTAAAGGAAAGTGCATGAGACATAAGATGAGCATATATAAAGTTAGTTACATTTACTTCCCTCCACCCCACTAGAATTTTCTCTGCAGGTGGGAAGGGAACTCTGACTTGAAGTGGAAAAATAGGTCTATTTCCAAAAAGGACATTGGGCATAAAAGACAAGAGAAATTTTAGTTTGGTTGAGTACATTCCCAGTGATGAGGCAAGTCAAAAACACAAATATCTACTGCTTTGTTCTGTCAGAAAAGAATACATAAAAATCCTCTCTTATATGAGAATTAAGTATACTCAGATCATGATTAGAGCTCAATAAATATTTGTCCAACTTAGTTGCATTGAACTGATTCTTCACTAAAGTTTTGTGGGTTTTAGTCATCTATATTCAGTAGCAACATTTCTAATGAAGATTATGACAAAGTTCCACATGCCCATGGATCAAAATCCCTGTTTGGAACAAGTAGAGAAACAAAAAGCAGAGGGAAAAGCCAAGCATACAGTTTAGCCAGTTAATCCACCTAGCCACCCTGCTCACGAGGAAATCTTGTGTAGACATGCAACATAGCTTATATGAATGCATTTCCCTCTTTGCATAAATATCTCTTGAATGAATGCACGAACAAGGGAGGTAGATTTGAGTGTCATCATTAGGAAATAAAAGAGAATACATTGTTTTGATTTTTTCCGACCAATAAGAATTCTCAAAGATATTTTGTTTTTAAATATATTTTGGATCAAAGTGTACATGTTGTTTCATGATCTGTTATCAGTAAATCGCAAGGATTATCAGTGCTTCTCCTCATAGAAATCCATTCTTTTCTATTAGGAAGGTAGTGCGTTGAGAAAATCGCCATCTGCTGGTTAGACCTAGAATTGCAGCTCAAGATCTCTGGATGGCCGCTACGCAAGAATTTGGGGAGGGACCTCTGGTCTGACTCAACAAACAGGGCTTTTCTAAGACTTAAATGAAACAGATCTTTCTGTAGAATTAATGCTGCCTGGCTCTCTGAGCTCTTGATGGGAAGATCCTCCCCTGGCTTAGGTGAAGAAAAAGCCAACAGTGTGAGTCTCTCTGGGGAAGGGGTGTGTGTGTGTGTGTGTGTGTGTGTGTGTGTGTGGTTTGTACACATGTACATATTTATATTTGAGAACACATCATTTAGGCACATTTGATTTATAGCATATATTTATTCATGCACATAGCTGCATTTTCAACAGTAGGATTTTATTGCACATACAGTGTATAATCTGCTTTTCATGCTTACTAGCGAATATTGTTGCAAGAGATTATTTCCATAACACTAGTTGTGTGGATTAGATATTAAGAAAACTTCTTGTGCTGTTAAATTCTATCTCAATTACTTTTCAGAATTACAAAATTAATGTATATTTTTGCATTAAAGACATCAAATCATAGAGAAAGTTATAAATATAAAATGAAACTGTGTTGTTTACCATCCCAAGATAAAATTATTTTTCCCAAATTTATTGAGGTTATTTTATTTACAAAATAATATGAATTTAAATATTCTTCAAATATATAATAATACATCACACACACCATCAAATTATCAATAACCTTCACCACTGTCCATTGGACCCCTACCAAAATTTGCTCCCATTCCATTCTCCTTCCTGTCTGGTAACCTAAGTGCTCTTGTCAATGTCCAAGGGTTAGTTTTTGCTGTCTGTTCATTTGCTTTGTTTCTTTATATTCCAAAAACAAGTGAGATCATACAGTATTTGTCTTTCTCTTGACATATTTCACTTAGCATAATATCCTCTAGTTCCATCCATGTTGTCACAAATATCAGGATTTAATCATTTTAGGGCTGTATAGTCTACCATTGTATATATACACGATATTCTTTATCCATTCATTCATCAATGAACACTTAGGTAGTTTTTAATTCTTATTTATTGTAAATAATGTTGCAATAAACATGAATGTATATACATCTCTGAATATTAGTGTTTTTTTTTTTTTCTGACAAATCCACAGATACGGGATGGTAGGATCATATGGGAATTCCATCCTCAATTTTTTTGAGGACTCTCCATACTGCTTTCCATAAAGGTTGCATCGATTTACACTCCCACCTACAGTGCAAAAGAGTTCCCTTTTCTCTTCACCCTTCCCAACATTTGTTGTTTACTTTCTCGGATAATAGCATTCTCACAGGTGTGAGGTGATATCTCATTGTTGTTTTGGTTTGTATTTTCCTATTAACCAGAGAAGAGAAACATCCTTTCATGTACCTGCATGTCTTCTTTTGACAAATACATATTCAGATCTTCTGCCCATTTTTGAGTCATTTGTTTTTCTGTTGCTGAGTTTCATGAGTTCTTTATATATTTTGTATATTAAGTCCTTGTTACATGTATGATGTGCAAATATCTTCTAGTCAGCAAGATGTTTTTTTTTTTTTTCATTTTGGTGATAGTTTCTTTTGCTGTGTAGAATTTTTTTAGTTTGCTACTAGAGTTGAGTGTCCAAAGACCTCCAAGGCCAAATGTCATGGAATATATTGCTAATGCTTTAAGTATTTTATGATTTCAGGTCTTACATCCAAGTCTCTAATTGATTTTGAATTAATATTTGTGTGTGGTGTAGAGAGTGGTCTAGACTCATTCTTTTGCTTGTGGTTGCCCAGTTTTCCCAACACTTTGTTGAAAAGATTTTTCTTTCTTCATCATAATGTTCTTGACTCCTTTGTCACAAATTAATTGACTATAAATGAGTGCGACTATTTCTGGTGATTTAGTTCTGTTCCATGGATCTCTGTATATACTTTTATGACAGTATCACACAGCTTTAATTACTATTGATTTGTAGTGTAGCTCAAGATTAGGAAGTTTGATAGCTCCATTTCTGTTCTTTTTTCTCATGACTGCTTGGGCTATTTGGATTTTTTTCTGTCGTTCCACATAAATTAAAAATTTTTTGTTCTATTTCCTTGAACAATGCCAGTGGATTTTTGATGAGGATTGCATTAAAACTATATATTACTCTAGAACATGGCCATTTTAATAATATTACCATATGTTGCCGTGTAGCATGCACTCCTGTATAATGTGTGCCCAAGTTTTTGGCCCAACCTTTCAGAAAAAAAATTTTTTGTTTTAATTTTTTAATTCAAATTTTAATTTGTTTATATTTAGGTATCTGTATTTTGTTTTATAAAGGAATTTTAGCATTTACATTTCTAAACATATCATTTTACAAGAAATTTTATGCTATAAATAATTATAAATACAAGAACAGATAAAAGGTACAAGAAATTTTATGTACCGGTAACAAATTTATGATATCTATGCATCATAGAAGTCAAGAACTCTTCGTTGATATCAAAAGTATCATCTTCTTTAACTTCTACATCATCAGTGTCTTCTGAAGAGTCACTTTCCTCATCCAGGTAAATTTCATCATCTTCAGTTCCATCTACTGCATGTCACATTTTTTAAATGATTTCACAACCACTTCCTTCTTGACACCTGTCCACAATCTTAGGATACAATCACAAACCTAGGTGATGAGTACTTTCTTGATTCTGCCTGTAGATGTTAAATCATTACCAGCTGACTGCATCCATGTTTTTTTCATTAGGGACTTACAGGGCTTGTTTAGTGACACATCACGAGGTTGCAGTTGGCTGGTCAGCCCACCAGGTATCACAGCAAGTGGGGTTTTCAAGTCCATTGCGTGGGCTTTGAAGTGATTAAAGACAAGTAAAACCAGTTTTTTTTTAAAGTAATTCTCCAGGCCTTCCTGACCAGACTTTGTTAAACCACATTTTCGTGATTTTTTCATTTGTTCATCCTTTTTCCAGGCTCTTATTTTGCATAGGGATAATATTATTATTACTGATTTCTAAAGTTACACTTTTAACTCGTAAGCATAAAATAATTAAAAACAATTATATAGATATGGAATCAGTATTACCCATGTAAAATGCATCGTTATTTTTCTCTCACAATTTGAGCAAGAAAACTGTGCGTTATACATGGCAAACTATGGTAATTTTTCCCAACCTTGAGCATGAGATATGTTTCCATCTCTTTGTATCTTCTTCTATTTCTTTCAACAACATTCTGTAGTTTTCATTGTACAAGTCTTTGACCACCTTTGTTAAGTATATTTCAAAGTGTTGAATTTTTTGTTTCTGTTGTATATGGGATAGTTTTCTTAATTCCATTCTTTTTCTATTCCATATTTTGCTATAGAATGCAACAGATTTTTTTGTATATTAATTCCATAGCCTGCCACCTTATTGTATATATTTATTTATTCTAATAGCTTTCTGGTAGAGTCATTAGGGTTTTCTATGTATATTTTCATATCATCTGCAAATAGTGGTATTTTTGCTTCTTGTTTTCCAATTTGCATTCCTTTTATTTCTTCTTCTTGCCTAAAGTCTCTGGATAGGACCTCCAGCAGTGATAAGAATTGATTCCTTTGTCACACAAGAAAAATATTCTTAATAGAGTGCTAATACAGTTACAGATATGTTCATCTTCATATAATGTACTAGCATACATAAGTACTTTTATGTAAATGCGTACACAAAACACGTATAAAGTATAAGTGTTCGGCTATACATAACTTCTTCAGCAAAAAATGGGACAGGGTGCTAATATGCAACCTCCCTCTTTTTTCACCTATGAAAATGTAGGGATTTTGTTCGTATTTTTCCATTATTGTGTTTGAATTGTCTTTTCATAGGTTTATTGGGCCTTATAGCTTTCTATGAAAAATGCAAGTAACGTTGTGCTTTTATCTTACAAGTCAAAAAATGATTTCTATCAAGAATGAGCATTTTTAAAAATGAAGGGTCCACTGTTAAACAACGGATATAAACTGAGAATTATAAAGACTTACACTTGCCTTCTGATATGTAATGAATATTAATGCAATATCTGTAATACATATGAACACATTTTCCTCCTAGTTTTTATTTTGTGCAATGCAAGGGTTTACATTTATCATTGATTTTTGTTATTAAAAAACAATGTAGGCAATTATAAATGTTTGAAGAATACACAGAGGTGGAAGGAGAGGGAGAGAGAGAGGGAGAGAGAGAGAGAGAGAGAGAGAGAGAGAGAGAGAGAGAGAGAGAGAGAGAGAAACACACAAATCCCACAAGACAGCAGGATACAGAGGGAAATGCTAGGATTTTAGAGCAATTCCAAGTATAGAATTTCTGGTCTGTAATTTATAATAATAATTGTTGACCTAAGTCTAAATTGCTGAGTTATAAGTTAGCAAGAGGATAAAAATAGCTATCTGAATACTTATATTCAGGATTAAAGGACATGAAATGTAAATTTACTATGATATGGAATGAGTTTAATGAATGTTAAATCCCAGTGTTGAAAAACCCAACTTCTAACTAGTCCCAGTGACTCCTCAGGGACCAGCCAATGGAAGTAGCCCAACACCCAGGTCTCTTGGCACAATGCGTGGGATTTCATCTGTTCTGTTATCTACATCACTTAGAGGAATTGTTGAGTGTGTACCCACAGGGCCATAATGTCACGAAGTGTAATAAGACCAGTCCTCAAGTCTCAGAAGTCCATCTTCTCAATGATAGGCTACCATGTATATTTGTAGGAAAAGCAAGAAGTAGAGCCCCATTCCTCTCTTGTCAGATATGTGACTTTGGAAAATTGATTTACTCCCTGTGAACCTGAATTCATCTGCAGTAAATGTGAAAAGTCAATACTTTTCTCACAGAGTTGTTGTGTGGGAAGAATGAGAAAATTTAAAGAAATGTTTGACACTTAGTATGTGACTACAACAAATGTTTGTCCTGCCCACCATGATTCCTCACTACCATAAAAGAAACTGACATAAAACAAAGAACAGAACAGTCAGAGAGAACATTTAGAAATATAACAGGAAATGAAATGCTTAGACATTTACAGAATGTATAAATTGAAGTGCCATTTCTGTGCTGTAGGCTGAATTATCTGAGGGTGTGGGGGAAAGGGATGATAGTCATGACATTATTTCCTTTTATTCTATTTGTCTTTTTCCCCTTCTTACTTCAGTTTCTTTTTGAATATACAAACAATATACTTAGTTTTCCACTAAGCCCCACAAAGATGAGACAGTACAAGGGAACCAATAATAATAATAATGCGTCTCAGAACCCTGTATAAGTCATTTCCCCAGGGCTGGTCTCTAATCACATGCAATGTAATTTTTCCCAACTAGAAAAGTAATATCTGTTCCTTGTAAAGGTCAACAGCAATACGAAAGTATGCAAATTAAAAAAGGAAAAATTAAGAGTTTGGGCTTTGGGTGCTACCATTTTTCTGGTGAAATGACCATAGGCAAATTGCTTAATTTTTCTGAGCCCCATTTGAAAAACCTTTCAAACAGCTTTATAACAGCAGCAACATCATTAGGTTGCATTGAAATTAAATAAAAATATATGTAAAGCATTTAGAAAAATGTCTGGTACTACATTCTGAATAAATGTTATCTCCATGTTACTTGAAAAAAGATAAAGGTCTTGTGACTGAGGAGGTATGTCTTAGATAACAAGGTTTTATAAAGATACAGTATTAAAACACTTTCATACTGCTGCAGCAACATATATATTATATATATGTATATACACATATGTGTGTATGGGATGGAATAAAAAATAAGAAGCAGAACAAGTGCACAGAAACATTGAGTATTTGATAAGTGTGACATTTCCAATTGCTTGAGAATTCATAAACAATTAGAATTGGTGCCGGATCACTGGGAAACTGTTCACTGAAAAGGAAACGGTGATCATATCTTAATGCCAAATGATATGATTTAAAAATAAAAAAAGTTAGTACATAATGCCACATGGCATAATCAATGTGATTTCATTTACATAAAGTGTATGTGCAGTTTTACATATTTATGTATATGGTTGTTTCTAGCTGCATTGGGATGCAGCAAAACATGAACACTGTTTATCAATTACAGGATGTTTGGAGTTATTCATATATTTTTAAACTTATCTTTACTTTGGTAATATATTGAATGAATAAAGCTGATTAAGTTTATTTTAATGATAGGTGGTGGCAGGAACAAAGGCTAGTAGGCAGGCATTCAGACAAGGAGAGAGAGGAAGAAGAAGCACTTTCTAAAGTTTTGTTTAGCTGTTCATCCTCATTGGTCCTCTGGGACCTAGGTCTTGAGTCACAAACCTTGGAATGTATGTGGACTGCTTCTAGAGTACTAAACCACTAGGCCATCAGGATGAGTCATAAAGCTTTCTTAGTTAAGGAACACAAGGCAGGGAGGTAAGTTAGAAAGAGAAAAAACTTTGGGATCATACACACCTTTCTTCTCATCTGCCCATAGATAGGAAATGACTCAAAAGTAAGATACTTAACCCCTCTGAGCTTCAGTTTCCCCATTATGACAAGGAAGAAAGTAAGACTTTCCTTAGAAGATTATTAAGTAATTTGATGAAATTATCAAATTATCAATTAATGTGCTGCACTTTATTCTAAAGTACACTCAGGATCCCATGATATACTGTTACTTTATTCCTAAAAGTTTCTTCAGCCCTCTGAACCTCAGTTTCCTATTTTTAAATGTAGTGATACCATCAATCTTGAAATATTATATATATCAGTTGTCAAGCACACTGTCATAGTAGGTGATCCCTCAAGGTAACTACTTCCATGAATATTATACATAATAGTAACAGAAGATAGATATGGCTATTTCTAACTGGTGGCAGAAGAATTAATGATGATACTTATTTCCTTTAGTAACATTAATCTTCTATTTAATGAACTATGTTATATCCTCAGCTTTGATCCAGTCATTCTGCCCTAAGGAATTTATCTTACAACACACCTTGTTTCCTATTTGAAAAATAGTAAAATCCTTGTGATTGTGCACATATTTTTGGAGCTTGTGTAAGATTTTCCATAAGATAAATTCTTGAGAGCAAAAAATTTCAACCAAAGCACATAGCAATGCCAAATGCAGATTTACATGTTCGATACTAATTTCTACTTTTACCAGCAGTGGATAAGAGTTCCTCTTTCCCCAGGGTCACCCAATTAGTTAAAAAGAAGTTTATACACATTGATCCAGCAATTGCTCTTGCATGAAATTGTCATTCAGGACAATCTGCAGAGATCTATATATTACAGGGGTTTACTTGGTAGCTGAGGCACAAGAGATAAAAAGAATTGAGGATTACTGAAGTGAGCAGTTGAAAATGATGGACAATATACTCTAGGCTGGATCAAGAGTACAGATTTTTTAAAGGAAAGGTGCAGGCAAAAATAATGGCAAGCAGATGCAGGGAGGAAGAGAGAGGAGGAAGTCGCAGAGGAAGAAGCAGCATTTTATTTATTTAGTTG
This sequence comes from Solenodon paradoxus, assembly GCA_004363575.1. NCBI lineage: Eukaryota > Metazoa > Chordata > Mammalia > Eulipotyphla > Solenodontidae > Solenodon > Solenodon paradoxus. The sequence continues at coordinate 56,553 of RJWH01006189.1, forward strand.
TTCATCTTGGTTGCTCCACCTGGCCCCAGAAAGTGAACCCAGGTCCTTGGGATATATGTGAATTGCATCCAACCATGCCAGGGGAGTGCACATTTAGGGGGTCTGATGCACTGGGAGAAAGTAAAGGGGTCAGAAGACGCCTCCATGATCCATGCACTTCGCTAGTCTCGCGACTCTCAGGGAGCCCAAGGAACTATGGGTGCCTGTTTTGTGCCTGGCATTGGGATTTCTGTTGTACAGTTTTACCTTTTCTAATTCTCACAATAGTTCTGTGAAAGGGGTATTTTCAGTTCTACTGCCTAGTTGAGAAACAGGCTCCAACAGGAGACTATTTCATGAGCTCTGAGATGCCCTCGCTTTTAAGACACATGCTTTTAGGCCCTACTAAGGAAGATAAAATGTATGGTAAGGCACCAGTGACTGAGGTGTTAACAAGTGAAACAAATGTGTTTCTTTAGAATTGGTGAGGTACAATAGGTTGTAATGTACCCATTCTGTGAAAAAAACTGGGATTGGAGCTTATCTCTTTCTGGTATTAAACTCCGTATTCTTGACATAATACAAAACCTTAGAGTTAAGTGAGACTTGTACAAATTAATGTTTTCTTATGTTGTCTCATTGTGTGGTACAGTAGAAATATTTATTTCTAAGAGCTAGGTGCTAGTCCTTTCCCTCCTGTGTAGTGGTTCTGTGTGTCATTTTCCTCAGCTGTTAAGCATTAAGAAGATGGATTCTATCCTCACAATTACTTTAACCCATTCACATTTTATTATCTGAAAGTCTCACTTGCCTGACACTCAGCATTATGCTGCTCTGCCTCCCTCTCATCTATTACTAACAGAGCAATTTAAAAAGATTCACTTAATAAGTTCTGGTCAGGGAGCAAGTTTGCTTGCGATGGGGTGAAGTGGTGGAAGGTATTCTCTTCAAAAGGTGCCAGCTGTCTTATCGCTAAATAATGGGATTTACCTCTTTATTCTTCTAATTAATAGCATTCACATTACCACATATGAAATTTTCTTAATGCAGAACACATACATCCAGAAGCAAACACAAGTGCCAAATGTTGGAAATATCTCAAGCAAAACTTGGTAAAAGGCTTGTCTATACAAGACATAGAAGGATTACTACAAGGTGGAAAATAAATGTTTTCACTGGACTTTAAAAATCTAGTTGATAAAAGAAAGCTGAGAGGCTACAAGGCTAAATTAAAAAAACTAAAGCTTTAATTTCAGAATATTGACCTTTATATTCTTTCCATTCCATTATTTTGATAATAAAACTATTATTATTCCTGTTAAATGTCAACAATATAGACATGTGTAAAGTAAATGTACATGTTACCCTGTCTCTATGCTTCTAATCATTATGGGTTGCTAAGGACCATTCTACAGAACTGACCTTCACATGAAATTGTTACTGTCTGTCTTTATATACAATTTAAATTCCCCAGTGTGCCCTGGTGAAATAATGGTTAAGACAGCTGCCTCTAACGGAGACTGCAGACCACATACATTCCGAAGACCAGCACTCAAATCCCAGGCCTGGGGCAGGGGGTGGGATAGGAGGGGACAACCAACATGAATGACTAAAGAAAAATAAAATGTCTCTTCCTTCTCTCTCTTACTATCTGCTTGCCTACTTGCCTTCATTCCTGCCTGCACTTTTCCTTTAAAAAAATGACATTTCTCAATGTGCTTGGAAATGGAGCACCATGCGTCTTTCCTCCTAAAAATAAGGACTGAACTAAAATTGCCAATGTGAGACGTATCATAAAGGCGAAGGGAGAAGACTGTTCTAGGAGAGAGACTAATGGGGGACCTTTGAAATACAAAAAAATAATTTTATGTTTATGCTGTTTTGATTATTAAATGATAACATTGCTTATTATATGTACTTTTAAAAATTCAAAAAATAAGGATATAAAATAAAATCTGAAAGTGTCCATCACTTACCAAGACCCTCTTCCTCTTGTGTGTGCTATGTATCTCTCTGTAAGTCTGCAGGTAAATACATTTGGTGGATTCTGACTGATACATAGAGGCTACAAAACTATTTCTTGCTTAAAAGAGAAAAGTGGGGTATCCTTTTGCCTGTAACCCATATGGAGGTATTTCTACCACATATCCACTATTTAGGGAAAGAAACTTCATACTGCTTCACATTCTATCCCTCTTTAATCGAAGAGGCTTCTAGGGGTCCATTCCTGACCAGACCTACAGGATGAAGAGAACAGGCCATTACAATTGGAGATGATCAAAGTGCTTGAACTTTCTAGAAATTTCCGTAGCCTAGGTGCTGTCTTTTTCTTATTGGTAAACTGCATTGAATATTTTTCATCATCTCTGGATACTAATCTTTTACTCGTTATTTGTTGCATATTTCTTTCTAGTTTAAGATTTGCCTTATCATGTGTTTCAAGATGCATGTTTTGATACAGAGACAGATTTTATTTTACTTTATCTGTCATTGACTCTATGGTTTGTACATTTTGTGTCTTGTATTAAAAGTTTTCTTATCCAAATATCAAAAAGTGTGAATTCAATATCCTAAAAATTATATAGCAACACAAACGAAAGAAAAATAAAACAATTTAAAAATCATAGTTGAGAATAGAAAGGGTAGCAAAATGTTAATTACAGTAAATTATTCTAAATGCTTTGTTTTACATGTTTAAACTTTAATCCACTGGGACTGAATTTTGATTGGTGTGAGAAACAGATAAAATAATATTTTTTACATGTAAATAAACATTTGTCAAATACTACACACTGAATAGTCCATTTCTTCTCACTAACTTCTTCTGCTACCTCTGTCATAGGTTGAATTTCCACATACATATGATTCAATTTTTAGGCTCTCTGTTGGGTTCCAATGGTTTATTTATTTATAGATTTACCACATAAAACACATATCCATTGTCTATCTGAAATTCCAATTTAACTGGACTTCCTGTACTTTATCTAGAAAACCTATTTGTCTGTCCCTGTGCCTATATCACACTGTTTTAAATACTGTATATATTTCTCATAGGCTATGATGTCTGGTAGGGCAAGATTATCTACTTAGTTTTTTTTTTTTTAAAGGAAAGATGCAACAGGAATGAAGG
>RJWH01006190.1:0-59526 GCA_004363575.1 Solenodon paradoxus
TTTGTCTGAGAGACAAGTTTAGCACAAGACCTGCTAGTTCACCATCTTGGGTGTGTCTCAGGCACACTTTCTTAAGTGGCTGCTGTTCTGATCTGTTTTAATATGTACTTTATAAAATTATTTTTAATATTGATTCCCATGCATGTTTATCCTACTATTTGTATTTATCCAAAGCAATACTATTAGGTCAATTCTTATGTAAAATATTTGAGTATCTGCTTATTCCCACTTATTCCCACACTCTTTGCTCCCGTTCCACGACGCTCGTGCTTCAGAGCGTCGGGGAGAGTCCAGCCTCACCTGAGTGACCAGTTGGAAGCACAGGAGCTTCTCGCAAACAGATTCTGCACTTTTCAAATCCCAGAAAGTGGATCCTGCCAAGCAACCTGAAGGTCAGGGAACCCACCCATCCGCAGTCCTCACAGAGAGATTTCAGAGATAAACCTTGTGGGCCAGTTCTAGGGAGCATGCAAGGCAGACACCGAAGGAAAATGGTTTGCCTTGTGGTGAACCCGTCTCATTCTGTGCTCATTCCATAAAACGTTTTTAGTTTTGACGCCTTGTGGGCAAAAGGCCCCTAGATGAAGTCAAGGGCGTGGAACTCAGCCAGAGCCCCAGAAATATCTGAACCTCTAGGACGGGGGTCAGCTCCTCCAGACACAGCCTGGCTTCTCCCTTTAGGGGTGCACTCTCGCTTTACCCACTTACACCATTACTTTCACATTGCGGCTTCTCTCACTTCCCACCCTGATGTTCACTTTGCTACTTTGCCTTAAAACTTTGCTGTTTGCTTTCCTTCTCCTGAGTCCTGGTGAAACTGACCCACTGCGAGTGTCCTGGGGTAAGTCTTCTCCCCAAGAACACAAGAACTCAAAGGAGAGACCCCTTGTGGTATCAGCCTTAGTCAGAAAACAGAATTCTCGCAACAAACATAAAGTACCTATTAATAGATTGAAACATCTTTTTACAGGGAATCTGTAAGAGGCATACATATATTTGACTCAAGTTAAAATGGGAAGAAAGCCTTTGTTCAGGACTCTCTCAATAGGGGAGAAAGATTGGGCTCATCAAATACAAGATTAAATGGGAATTGTAGCCACGGGGCAGTCAGGAGTGGTCAGTGGATTCAAGATTACTAAGAGGAGACAAGGGGAGGGAAATTTCTTTGTAAACAAACAGAACACAATTCCTGAAAAAGGCAGGTCGGTGCCATCAAATCACCTGGGAACAATGAAAGATGAAGACTATGATCATATAATGAGGGGATTAGAGATGTGATTGAGGGCTGTCTTCCTAAACTGACTTTGCAGGATTCATCCACAAAGGGCTCCGCCGGCCCCAAAAGGACATGGACCAGGACAGGGGTCTAGAGAAGGATGGGGCTCAGAAGAGCCAGACTCAGTTTTGGTGAAGGAGAGAATCTTTGTCAAAAACTTTTGATTTTATTTCTCCCCACACCTTAAAATGAAAGTAAAGAAATAAATGAAGCAAGATGACTAAAATAGAACAAGCAAAGGGCCAAACAGCCTCCTAAGGTCTCAACTTGAACCCAGAGCTCCAGAAACTCATGTCCAAAGATAAAGGAGTTTGAGTTACGAGCAACTAAAGAAGACTTTCCACCTATACTCCATCCCAGATGTGCTCATGAAGCAAATCGAAACAGGAGAAACTCTCGAGGGCAATGCCCATGCCTGTGGACACAGGAATGGATGAGCTAAATCCTGCACAGAGGAAGGCAGTGACGTGCCACCTGGGCTTAAGGAGAGGGCTTCAGTGCAGTGCGTGTGTGTGTGTGTGTGTGTGTGTGTGTGTGTGCGAGAGAGAGAGAGAGAGAGAGAGAGAGAGAGAGAGAGAGAGAGAGAGAGAGAGACAGACAGACAGACAGACAGAGAGAGAGAGAGAGAGACAGAGAGAGAGAGAGAGAGAGAGAGAGAGAGATATCGATCTTCTACCTGAACATGTGCTGGGAAGTCAGCTACTGAATGAAGGCATTAAATGACCAGAATGTAGGTCCTGATAAAGTCAAAGGCAGTATCAAGATGACATTGGGTATAGTTCTTGGGGAGGTAAGGTTGTTTTATGTGGATTGAATCTGAAAAGAGCTTTCTGTACTAAACAACGTGAAGGAAGTTCTCCTTCCTTGCTTTTGCTGACATCAGCTTCTCTGCGTCCCAGGAGCCACGTGAAGGAAACTGACCAGGAGCAGCGAAGACGGAAGCGCCACGTGCACCCAGAGTGTTTGATGAAACCGCTGCCTCCAGACGTGGAGAGGCCACCAGTGAGGGAGCTGAGCTCGGCAGGGAGCAGGGCCAGGAGGAGCAGGACAGTGGACACTTTCTCCTCTAAACTCACAAAGGGAGGTGAGGTCCTTAAATACTTGTCTCATTTCATAGCAAAGGAAACCGGCACGTAAGTATCCAGTCTTGTGCCATTAGCATTGGACAAGAAATGCAGTTCTAGACCCGGAAAAGAAAATGATAGTGGGGATGTTGGGAAATAGAGGTTTCTGGAGGATTTGCCTTTTCAGATGGCTTTACCTTAGTATATCCATTCTACCTGATGCTGCTTTTATTCTTTGCTGGTGTATTTTTCTTCATAAAATTTACCTGATTGAATGTCAACTACAAAATAAAGAGATTTTCTTTCATGCATCTTCTACTCTTTACACAAGGAATTTAGCTGGATAAATACTATGTTCAATACAGCATTATCTATAACATGAAGCCATGGAAACAATCTCACGTCCATCAATAGATGAATAGATAAAATTTTAAGAAAATATTTGAAAATCACGTACCACAGGTTAGCATATTGAAGGCATACGGTGCTCTGAAAAGTAAAGAGTAAAGATAGAAAAACACATTTAAAGAAGACCTAAGGATGGGTAACAGGCAGATGAAAAGATGTTCTACTTCTCTTGTCATCAGGGAAAGGCAAATGAAAAAATGAGATCATCTCACTCTGTGAGGACAGCTCCCATCTCAGGTGACTCTCCCTCGTGGACACTTGTCCTGGTGGACAGTCACAGTGACCAGAGGAGAAGGCGTGAGGTTGTGTGAGAACATCTGATGGAAACAAAGGGCAGGAGGAGGAAGAGGCTGAGCTCCATCCCTTCCCTGAGAGGCTCCTGAGCGGAGACCAGAATGGGAGGGAGACGCACCTGTGAGGAGCCTCAGAAGCCGCTCACGTCAGGGACAGTGATGCCAAGGTCCTGAAGCAGGGACACCTGCAGTGTGGGGCCACTTTGTCCCAGCAGAGCCTGGAGGGGCTGTGACAGTCTGGGCTTCTTCTAAGGACTCAGTCGCCCCAGGTCATCTGGTCATTAGAGTATTTTCGTCAAGGAGATTGTCAAAGAGAGGCCAGTGACCTGAGATCACTGAAGTGATAGAAGCACGTGGGACTGTCACAGTCCCTCCTGGCTCTGCTGGGGACACAGCAGCCCCACACTCCAGGTGTCCCTGCCTCGGGGCCTTTGCTTATGCTCTGGAGTGATCTGGTGTTCGGGGAAGAGTTTCTGTACAAATTCTGTGCCAAGCACATGTCGAGCATGCAGAACAAGGACACTGAGTGTCTGTAGCTGTGGCTCCACGGGCCATCAGCACGAGTGATATGTGACCGTCCAGTGGCGTGTGGGGACATCACTGTCCTTTAGCACAGATCATGACTCCAGAGAGCCATCTGCATCCCTATTGTCTCTCCGGGACCCTGTCCTCAATCACATGTCACATGAGGGCAGCAAGGACGACTCTGTGGGTCTCTCCTGGTCACTGTCCTTCCCTCCAGGGAGCTGGAACATGAGGACAGCCCCGTCCTGTCTCTGCGGACTGGTGTCTGGGGCAGCCAGATTGTGTAGAATTCCGTCTGCTGAGGAACCTGGGCTCTTCCAGTTTGGTGGATTATAGTAAAACTACTTTAAACATCTAGAGGGTTTTCTCCTCTGTGAAGCTCGATTTCTCTGAGAGTAGCTCCAGGATGAGCTGATGGGATGAGCTGCGCACACACGCTTGTTTGACAGAAACTGCCAGACGGGCTTCCAAGTTATGGTGGAAGCCCTTTCATTGAGTCTTCACAGTTCATCCGCCAAGGTTTTGTTCAGACTCTTGATGGTCACTGACCCTTCTGACTGATGTCTTGTGGTGTCTCCTTGTGCTTTCACTTGTGTTATCACGACCCACGGTGGTAGACACCCTTTCGTGGTTTCTTTTCTGTGTGTGTGTATTCTTTGTCGAATATGACACCGAGTCATTTATGCTGCAAAATGAAAATAAAGATCTCTGAAATCATAATAATGGGAAATAATTAAACTTCTAAAGTTGAGTAGATTTTAGTTTCAGTTTCAAAAATATTTTTTACATTGCATGTGATGTACTTTCTGGAATAGGTGAGACTCTGCATGAGTGCACAGACTTCTGGGTAGTAAACACAAAAGTCCACCATCAAGGCTATAGTTAGAGAAATAGCAGTGAGGAAAATTTACTTCTTCTGATTGAAGGAGCCTTTAGGATTACCTAATGAAATTAAAGGTGAGACAACCAAAGAAAACCTGAATTTGTGTCTTCAGCACTTTATAGAAAGCATATACAATCAGATGCACAAAGAGAATGAAAACAATCCAACCATTAACTCCAGGAGTTCAAGGAGATGGTTGTGAATACATTTCCAGTAAATCTCTTCCCTGGAAGAGCTCTGGCATCGCCTCTGCTCTGCAGGAGCCCCTTCCAGCCCCTCCCAGGACCAGCAGGGCAGGGCGTCCTGGTGGGATTGGGAAGGAGGCAGGAGGGAAGGTTGGTCTGACTATTAGCAAAGATGGAAGTGCTCTCTGCGCCAGGGGCCCTCATTGCCTCCCTGGAACGGATATTGCAGACACACAGAGAAAGTGCCACTTATCCCTGTTTTCCTCCGTTGAGTCCTCATCACCACTTAAGGTCTGCAGGCTCTGCTGGGTCTGGACCAGTGATGTGATGGAGGGTGTGATGGCTCAGAAGAGTCATCCTTATCCATTCTCTGAACACAAGGATGCCACCTGTAGCTACAACTGGTCCCCTAAGGGTCTGAAGATTGGAGTCAGGAAGGGGAATTTCAGAACCAACTGCATCCACACTGATTTCATAAGAAGGATTTCACTGATGTCAAAATGGAAAATAAAGCCTGATGGTAACATTTGAACTTCCATCTTATATATTGAGAGAATTTAGGACCATCTTCCCCTGAACACCCACGATTTTTAGAAGGGAACATTTCCAAATTCTATCCTAACCTAATGGGAGACTTCCAGAAATTGAGGTTCGCTGACCTATAGTACCTGTGTGACAAAATGTCAGGACTGTGTCAAGGAAGAGGGAGAACATTAATCAGGTGGCGCCTCCCGACCCGCTGACCTCCTGCAAACACGCTCATAGCCGCGCCAGGTGAGACCAGGTTCTAGAGCAGAGGGGCTCCGACATTGCTGCCCCAGTACTGTAACTGCGTGGACCTGAAATGTGAGGGCAGAGATGTCAATGCTGTCTTTCAGCACCTTCTGCATGTATTGTTTTTGAAGCCCATTCTATATCAGTATGACCTCTACCAAAGATCCCTATTTACCCTGATCTGCAGGTGGGTGGCGAGGCATAGAGATACTTGTGAGAATCATGCCAAAACGAGGACCATCTTTTGGGGAAACTACGAGAGCAGCTGAATTTCATCGACTGATTCGTTCATTTAGTCATTTCAGACGTGAGCACTGAGATGTTTGCCAAAATCCTGGAAGTAGAGTGGCAAACACATCAGAGGTAAACACTGCACCGTGTAGAACGTAACATGCACACGTGCTAGTAGGAAAGCTTCATTGAGAAAAACGCCACGGAAGGATGAAAAGAAAAGTAGGAAAAATGGTGAAAGTGACTCATCCGATGACGACCAGCGTTGGGAGCTGTTCAAGCAGGAGCCAGAAGGGGAACAACCAAGCAGAAGCCAAGACAGGGTCAGGTGCTGGAGACACTGGGACCCCAAGGAAATGGATGAAGATGGAGATAACTAGTAACGAAGGGCGTGGGGTGGGATCAAGAGGGGATTTTGAGTTGAATGACTATGATATTTAGAGATGAAACATGGACCAGTCGTGGCACTGACTGGGATTTGTAAGCTCACTACTGGGGAGACATGCACCCCTGTTGGTCAACTTGAAACCAGTTTGTTGAGTGTGTTTTTGCCCCGGGACTAGTCAGGGTCTACCTATCTTGAGAGAGCAAAACCTGCTACCACTTCTGAGGATCACAGACGTTCTGAAAGCCATAGTGTTTGGGGGAACCTACTCTTCTACCGTCTGGGCAGTAGAAAGAGGTCTGACTGTAAATTTATTACCTTACTTCCATGTTTTCTTCCTATGTGGAGCCCATTCTTGACAGGCATCGGTGACCTGGCAAGATGTGTGATGTGTCTTTATCATCAGAAAGAACATTAATCACAGTTAAAGACACCGCTGTTACAATAATATGAATGATGGACTTAAAAGGAATAATCCTTAGTGAAAGCAGTCAGAAGGAGAAAGACAAACACCTTATGATTTTACTCATGTGTGATATAAAGAGAAATCATAAAGAAAAACTATCAACACAATAAAGATAGGATTGTATGCCATGTCCTGCGTGGCTTTTCAACAGCGTCCCTGAGAGGGGACTGCAGGAGACTAAAGATTAAGCAGACAGATGACAACATACACATAGAAAAGTGGGGGCCAAGTGGAACACTTCTCTCAGAGACAGTGACCACGAACTGGTCCGTGATTTATTTTATCGGGCTGGCACACAATGGGGTAGTGCAAATAAAGCAAAGGAGAGTGCAGGCATTCGATTCTACTGCTATTATTGGGATAGAAACATTGAAGGTCGGAGCTCAGTTACCTTCTGCTGTCATCCGCTTGTAGCTCTGCTGACCTGTGAGAACTTCTGTCCTGGGAAGCAATGCAGAAGCGGCCAGAAAGCAACTCGCTCTCAGCATCCCCCGCTTTTAATTCTTTTAAATAGGCAGTGTCAATAGGTGTAAGCATAATTAGTTGTATGCACAGCACTCAGCTCTGCCTGTGGCCTCACTATTGATGATTTCTCCTTCACCTCCTAACAGAGTGAAGCGCTCGATCTCAAGCTCTAGTGCTCTGCTTGGACCCCATGTGACTGTTCCTGTCTTAGGGTGGTCCTCTCTGGGGCTCTGATCTGTCATTGACTAACCAGTCTTCTGAGGGTCTCAAAGAATCACATTTCTGTGTTGTAACTGAACTTCTAGGAGGACTGAGTTATATTCTGCTGGCCAAGGTGAAAAGAGCTTTATGCAGTCCTGGTCTTTATCAGCTTACATGCTTAAGAGCAAATGCTCAATTTTGTAAAAATAAAGAGGAAGGAGAGGAAGGAGAGTTTTATACTTTGTGTTCTGCCTCTGATTTAGTTTCCAGTCACCGGCGAGGGTCATGCAGTCTAGTCTGAGTCAATTCCCATAGGACTCGATGGCAGACTGAGGAGAAAACAGAATAATAACAAGAACACGCCAATAAGATACCAAAGCATTGTTTTAACAGGTTAAAAGAATTCAAACCTTTCAAATCATTAAGCAGTTGTTGAGCCAAATGAGCGGGATTAACCATAGGGACTCAGGTTTCCTGGGTATCATGGATTTCACTTTGTAACTGATGCAGATCAAGACTAATATTTGAATAATGTCATATCCCTAAAAGGTGAGCTTTTATTGGAGTCCAATCCCATCAGGTACTATTATAATGAGCTTGAGTGATACAAATGTAAGTAAATTCTGCATGGTGTCGGAGTTGCTGGTGAAATTTTACTGCTTCTAATTGGTTTCCAAGGCTTAATACTACAGATTCTAAAGCATTTAATTTTGCTTCTAATTTAGCATCTATACGTTCTTGGGTACTAAGGGTAATAGAAGTATTATGGCCTGGGGCATTGACAAGATGAGCATCCTGAATGCTCTCTGCCAAAGCCATAGCAGCAGTGACAGCAGAAGCAATAAAAGTAATGAAGCAACAATTCCAGCTGTGTGGAGCCCTGTGGCTTCTTGGGTCAAGCAAGAGCTTTATGAAGTTCTTCTACTGCTGGAAGACCAGCATCCTCATACCAAGGACCAGGAAGATTAATAGGAAGTAAAACAAAAGGAGGTTGATGGATGACCAACCAATCATCTTGTTCATTCAGTTGAGACACAATTAGTCAAGTTACAGTTTATGCAAGAAATTATATATAAGCCAGATGCTAAGGAAGAAATTTTGATATCACCCACCACAACAGCAGGGAGTGGGGAGCAAAACACAAGCCTGGAAGCCATAAGATACTTGGTGACATCTCGAGTCCCCAGATTGGTGAAGTTTACCAAGCACAGAGCTGCTCCAAGGTGCCAAATTTCCTTCTGCGTATAATTACCATGAGTGAAAACATTACTCACAAGTCCTCCAGCAGACATTAGTAAAGAATGAGGATGATCTGAATCCACTCTGTGGGACCAGTCATGCACTGAATAGTCAGTTCCTGGGATTTGATTTTCAACAGGCAAAGGATAAGCGCATTCAAGCCATAGAGAAGATTCCCCCAATTCCACGTTGGTGCTGTTAGGACAATAAGGAATGGGAGGATGATGTTGAGGAGCTACCCACCAGGTTTTTGTAAAACCCCATTTTGAGAGAGTTTGAATATATCTAAAAAGATTGCAAGGACCAGTGAAATTAGCAAGCTTGCCTCCTCCAAAAGGCTGTCTGGTTTTCTTGAGTCAACTAGAGACAACTGATTTTAGACTGAGAATAAAAACAAACAGGTACAGAATGACTTAAACCAGAGAAGTCGAATTCTCCCCGAGACTCTGGGGTGATATGAACAGCAGATGGACCTCCCATCTTTCATGTCATTGGTCTATACTGGAATAGAGGGACCGTGCCACAAGGTTGGAAAAAACATAGCAGGGTCTGGGAAATAATTCAGCCCAATAAAGTTCCCCTTGGTTATTAGTAACCAGTATACTTAGCCATAGCAAAAGTAGCATCATGTCTTTTCCGCAAGATGAACAGAGTCAAGAACTTCTTCTCCCTTCTTACTACTGTCTTCTACGGAGGTGAAATGACTTACAACTCTCTCCAGTACCCAGACAGGCTTGTTAGTACCTTCAGGAAGAACACAAACATGTCCCCTTCCCCACATAGTAACTGCATCTGGCCCATGCCATTGTCCCGTGAGGAGGCCCATGCCATTGTCCCGTGAGGAGATCTCTCCACTTTACCAATGCCATGGGTTTCTGAGTCAGTCTCCAAAATGCCACTCAGCAGCAGCCATGCCTTGATGATCACAATTTTAAAAATTTAAAATAGAAAAAGCTAGATTCAATTTCTTGAAGGTGAGAGTGTAAAAACTTCTAAGTCTCCCACCTTCTGTTTTCATAGCTGCATTTTGAGAGTTCGGTTGGCTCTTTTAACAATAGCTTGTCCCGGGGAATTATAAGGAATTGCAGTCTTGTGTGAAATATCAAACTGTTTACAAAAGCTTTGAAAGCCAGGACTGGTATAACGCGCACCATCTTCAGCTTTGATCTGACTAGGTTTCCTCATACAGGCAAATGCTGCTAAACAATAGGTAATAACATGCTTAGCACTTTCTCCTGTTGGACAAGGAGAAAGATATAGCGAGAGTAAGTGTCTATAGAGACATGAACCCACAGCATTTTGCCAAACTCTGGAAAGCAGTAACATCCATTTGCCAGAGCTGATTGCCAGGAGTGATTTAATGGCAAGCATTGTGAATGATCTTGCAGCTCTCAACCTCTTGCAGCATCTGAGGCCAATCGTTGACACCCTGACTGCTATTCTGCTTGTATCAGTTGTACTTTTGTTATTGTTCAGTACAGCCTGGAGAATCAGCCACAAAACCTGAACTTTCACCCAAATGAAGATGGCTGTGCTTGCCGCCACTGTTACTGCTCCAGCTGCAAAACAAAAATTTATTAAAGGAAAAAAATTATTGCTGCTGAAGCTGTAAAACAAAAGCCTTAACTGTTGGGGGCAGAAAACAAAGCAAAGGCGGAGTTAGAGCTGGAGGAACATCAAGGACAATGGGCAAAAGCCTCTGTGGAAAAGAACCTCGGAGAAGCGTTTTTGTATCTGTTTCACTCCTCAGAGCAAGAGAGACACAGTTATGAAGTTAGAGGGCAGAGGGGTGCATAAGCAAATCCAATTACAACTACAAACTTGCATTATTTTATTTATCTCACTTAAGGCCTGCAGAAATCTTCATTTTCCTGATTACTTAGGAATGACAAAGATAGGAATATTGCAAGGACTTAAAGTTTCTGGATTATGTCCTGCCTTTAATTGTACTTTTACTAAGAGTGCTGCTACTCATAATTTGTCTCTGGTTAGGTGACATTAACTCCAGTTCCTGTCAACATCTCGAAAGACATGGGTATCTGATGTCCTCAGTTACTATCTGCTAGCTGACTGCTTTCTTCAAATCGATCTGATTTTCACATCAAATAATCTCCTCCTTCCAAACAGCCTCTGGCTAAAATGATCCAGTCCTTATGACACAAAGGATCAGACCCAAAGGTCTCCACTAGAGACAGAGTAAAAGGAGAAGTAGGACCATACATACTACAGACTGTTTTAAGCTTCTTTAATGTCTTAAAGGAGATAGGGTCATGACAATGCAAAATCTGCCCTGGATTGTTAGCTTCTGGCATTTCATTGACAGGGTACATGGAAAATCCTGATATCCTCTCCCCTTTCTACTGTTTGTCTCGGTGACCTCTGTAAAGGAGATATTGCTTTTACTCCATCTTTTAACTATTCAGATAGAGTTTGTCGTGCTGACACCTTTGACCTAGTTTCCATCCTTTCAAGAGGAGTTTGAACAGCAGCTGTAGGCAGCCTTAGATCTTGTAAAGATAACAAGGAAAATTGCTTTATTAATTCTGCTTTTGGATAGTCTTCCTCGTCCCCTAAGAATTTCTTTTCCTCACCAGAATTTCCAGCCAGCTTTTGTTTGTCAAATTGCAAACAAAGCCTTATCTTCTAGCTTCCTAGTCCTGTCAAACAGCAATGCTTCATTCTCTCCCTCCCTCTGGCGTTCTTCAGGTGGTCCGTGGGTGGAATATAGCCCTCTACAGCCATCATTAAAGAATCACTCCTGTCTCAGTCTTTAAAACCCCTCTCTGAGGGTCAAGTGAATCCCTTAATAAAGTCCAAAGAGTAAGAGTAATAATAGGAATATTTTGTGGACCCTCAGCAGCATAATGGTCTCTCAACTGCTGTCCAACTTTCAGCCAACTAGCTTCATTGACAGTCCCTTCTTCAGGAAACCAGGGGCTGTTTGCTGTATAAAATTTAAGAATTGCTCTACTTGAGCAGTGCGAACCTTGCTGTCTCGAGCTGAAAACGTAGACTTCGGCATCTGCACATAGAGGGTTCTCTCTGAAGAACCTATACTCCCCATTTTTTACACCAGGAGAAATACAATATGCTCCTACCTGACCTTGGACCTTGTCCAGCATTCGCACACCTTCAGGAGCGGGTGTTCTGTCAAATTCTTAAAATTCCCCCGTTCTCAGAGCCCCATATCGGGCGCCAAATACCACAACCCACGCTGCTTATCAACAGAGTCCCTGAGAGGGGACTACAGGAGTCTAATGAAAACGCAGACAAACAACAACATCCATTTGGAAAAGCGGGGGCCAGATGGGACACCTCTCTCCTCTCGGAGACAGTGACCACAAACCTGCTTCCGTGATTTATTTTATAGGGCTGGCACACAATGAGGTAGTGCAAATAAAACAAAGGAGAATGCAGGCATTCAATTCTACTGCTATTATCGGTCAACAGAAGGGACAATGAAGAGGAGGATGTCGGTGAAAGGGGTCAGATATGTGGGGAGAAATGGAATTGGAATGCTGGTGGTAAATTTAATGTTATACACAAATGGTTACAGGTTGACTTTCTACAATTTGACCCTAAAGGTACATAAAGGTATAATATAATTTTCCCTCATTAAATATTTCAAAAAATACTTAACAATTATCAAAGCAGATAAAACCTGATCTCTATCTATACCTGTTTGGATTAATTAAAGGGAATGACAGTCAAGAAATTTATGTAGAAAGGACTTCAAAAAACCTAACAGAAGGAAGAATATGATTAGAAAATGAGAAAATGGGCTCAGTTTTAGACCCACACGAGCACCCACACTGGGGCAGCAGGACCCTCTGCTCTGGAATAAAGACGCAGAGAGTGTTTCTAGGTCACTTAGAGGGTAGGGAGGCTCCATTTGTCTTTTGATTTTCACCCCCTTAACCACAGTCGGGACACTTTATCACGCAGGGATGTAGACCAGTGGCCTGGCTTTCTGGAACACTCTCCTTTTTGGGTCAAGATACAGCCTGGGAATTTCCCCCACCAAAAATAGTGAGTCTTCAGCGGAAGATGGTCCCCGAGTTCTCCCATGAACAAGGGTACAACGTCACATGCCCACGAGGTTTTAATGCTTGATACCATTCAGTGAACCTTTTGTTTTATAAAATCAGTGTAGTTGCAGCTTTGTTTGGCCACCCTTTCCTGAATCTCATATCTGCGAGGTCTTAGTGGACAAGTTGTGACTACAGATGGCACCTTTGTGTTCAGAGAATGGATAAGGATGACTCTTCTGAGCCAACACACCCTCCATCACATCACTGGTCCAGACCCAGCAGAGCCTGCAGACCTTAAGTGGTGATGAGGACTCAACGGAGGAAAACAGGGATAAGTGGCACTTTCTCTGTGTGTCTGCAATATCCGTTCCAGGGAGGCAATGAGGGCCCCTGGCGCAGAGAACACTTCCATCTTTGCTAATAGTCAGACCAACCTTCCCTCCTGCCTCCTTCCCAATCCCACCAGGACGCCCTGCCCTGCTGGTCCTGGGAGGGGCCAGAACGGGCTCCTGCAGGGAGGAACCGACCCCCTCTCCAGGTGGAAAACATTTCCAGGACGTGTTATTCTCAACAAGCTGCTGTGAACTGCCTGACTTAAGACTGTAGCTTGACTTCAATTTTTATTCTCCTTGTGCATCTGCTTCTATAGGATATTTATCAAGCCCATAGATGATCATTTCACATTTGTCCGACTGTCAATTATTTCATTTCTTTAGGTAAGATTGAAGGTTACTCCAGACTAAATAACCCGTCTTTCATGGAATCTTTTTAACTTTAGGAATTTGGGGATTTATTGCTGTCACAGATTTTTGTGCTCACTCATGCTACTTATTCAAAAATTCTGATTATTTCCTCTAATATTTTTCTTGCCAACTGATTGCTACCTATTTTAAGCAGTTATTTCCAATCATTTCAAGGCTGAAAATTTTAATATCTATTTAAATACAAACACAAGTTATTAAAACTAATATTTTAATATTTGTAATATTGGGGTGTCTCTCTGAGGTGACATAACATTCCTAAATAGATATTTAAGTATACACATTTATGGTATATATATATATATATATATATATATATATATATATATATATATAAAATATGTGTATTCCCAAATATATATGTACATATATACATGGAATGTACATATACACAGAATTTTTATAAGAAAATATCAATTAGGTAATGAAAGAGATTTTTTCTGAACCCATTACACATATGAAAATTGCTCTGTTCATTTCTGAGAGGCACACGTATATGCCTCACCAAAAGAAAACCTCTCTTGAGAAAATATCATTCAATGCAACATTATCTACAATACTGAGGGCATGGAAAATCCTAATGTTCATCAAGGGATGATAGACAAAAATTTCAAAAAATACTTGAAGACCATACACCAGAGATGAGCACGGAGAAGAGATAAGAGCTCTCGACAGCACACAGTGAGGAAGGGGCAGGCATCTAAAGAAGACCAGCAGATGGCCAGCAGCACAAGAAAAGACGTCCCTCCTCTCTTGTCATGAGGGATTGCAAACAAAAACAATGAACAGCCACCTGACACCTGTGAGAATGGACATTGTACAAAGATAGAAACATAGATGGAGAAGATGTGGAGAAAAGACGAATGTTGTGGGGAGAGTAAATGGTGCATTCGGAAGGAAAGCAGCATGGAGATCCCTGAAGGAAGTGAGAATGGAAATTCCATGGGATCCATTATCTCTCCACTGGGAGTTTGCCTTAAAACACAGCAACGTTCATTCACAGAGACTGTACCCCATGCTCACCGCGGCCTTGTGTCAAGTCGCCAAGATCTGGAAGCAAAAGTGCCCAAGAGGGTCAGGCGGAAGAAGAATTTGTGCTACATTCTCTCAGTGGAATTCTACCCAGTTGCCAAAACGAGATGAAATCTCATAATGTGCAACGAAGTGGGTGGACTTGAGGGATAAGGCTGAGTGACACCAGCCCGGAGGAGGAACACAGACATCCTCATGCATTTGCGTAAAGATTTCAGGATGTTCAAAACCAAATTAGACAAAAATAAACTTTAAAAAGGAAATAAGTCAAATGACAATGTACTTTTAGCCAAAAAATCAAATCAAGTCAGCGATGGCCGTCAGAGAAGGGGCAGGGCAGCGCGGGACCGGAACCCAGTTCGCAGCACGAAGGAGAGACGGTCCGGTGACGAGAGGAGCGGGCACCGCGGTTGTCACTGCTCTGCAGCAGTGTCCTTCGACGGGAGGGTGGAGTGGAGTGAGAGGGGCAGCTGTCTGAAGAGGGGCTTCGCTGCCAGGGCGTCCAGGCTACATGGGAAGTGTGAAGACATGTCTCCATCGACACACGCTGGGGAGTGAAGTCAAACCGCCACACACGTCACCACATGTCCTTCGGGGTGAAAATCAAGAGTGAAAACACCAAACCCCCCTGTATAAGCACTGAAAGGAGGCAGGTGTGTGCGTCACGCACACGTTCTGTGGGCATGTGAGGAGCGACACACCTGAGAGACCACTTTGACATCAGAGACACTTCTGCTCTGGCGTCAGAGGACAGCTCCCGCCTCAGGTGACTCGCCCTCATGGACATGCGTGTTGATGGACGGTCGCAGTGACCACGGGAGGACGTGTGAGGTGTGACAACGTCTGATGGAAACAAAGGGCAGGAGGAGGAAGAGGCTGAGCTGCGTCCCTTCCCTGAGAGGCTCCCTGGAGACCGGAGATGAGAAGGCGCGGGAGACGCACCTGTGAGGGGACTCAGGAGCTGCTCCTGTCAGCGGGACAGTGATGCCGAGGCCCTGAGGCAGGGGCACCCGGAGTGTGGGCCCACTGTGCCCAGCTGTGCCAGAAAGGACTGCGACAGTGCAGGGTGCTTCTGAGGACTCAGTCATGCCAGTTCATTGGGGTCAACTTACAGCGTGAGCTCACTTGGTAATGAAAATGTTGCTGCCAACCTGGAATTTCAGCAGATCTTTGCTCTGCTCAATACATCTTCTTCATAAATATTAAATGTTGTTTATCAGTCGGTGATACCCGTTTCCCCTGAAGTGCATCTCTGGGTCCTGCAGTCCGGGTGTGTGGTGGGCGCGCCCACGGAGATGGCTCTGGAGCGAGCAGATGGACCAGCGCACGCGCCTCCTCTGGGACCCTCACAGCAGCACCCACGTGACGAGGGGGATAAGTTCAGGAGTCATCCCTGGGCCCCGCGCAGAAGCCGACCCTCAGCCCGCGGCCACAGGCGAGCACGGTGAACGGTGGGGAAACCCGGGACTGACGGACACATTCTCCAGGGACCCCCGGCCAGGACGCCCCGCCTCTGGGAGGACACAGGTGAGGAGACACGTCTGCCTTTCTGTTCTCTGAACTGACCCTCACTGCTTCGAGATGCTCGTTGACTCTGTTCCTACCCTGCCAGACTCTGTCAGGGAGGACTGTGTTTGCATGACCGAGTCCATCGCTCTGGGTGCCCCAGCGCCCCGTGGGCAGGCTGGGCTGGGTGGCTTG
Organism: Solenodon paradoxus; assembly: GCA_004363575.1. Lineage (NCBI taxonomy): Eukaryota > Metazoa > Chordata > Mammalia > Eulipotyphla > Solenodontidae > Solenodon > Solenodon paradoxus. The sequence continues at coordinate 15,921 of RJWH01006190.1, forward strand.
TCCCGGAGGACGGGCAGGAGGGCTCAGGAGACCGAGGCAGTGACCAGAGCCTATGTGGGTCTCGGCAGGAGTTCCAGCGACCTGCCTCCTTGGCACTTTCTCAGGAACTTTATTTAGTTTTATATTTATTTCTTACCTGTAAACATGTGAGAGAAAGCAGTGTTCGAACAGCAGCAAATCTCCCCAAAGACACAAGAAAGTACAAATCTGTGATCAAAGGACACGACACCCCGCAACTTCTCTCAGGCAATGTCAAGGAGTGTACTGCAAGTGTCCTGTTTATTTTACGGTTTCTGGTCTTACGTCCAAGTCTTTAATCCCTTTGAATGAAAATTTGTGTAAATTACGTCGGATCGTGGTTTCATTCTGTCCTTCTGATTGTGATTACCGTCCATTCTTCCTTCACCATCTACGGAAGAGACTGTCCTGTCCCCGAGGTGGGTCCTGGTCTTTCATCACAAAGCATTTGTGGGCGTGTGTGGGTTCACTTCTGTGCGCGTTGATTCTGTCTGGAGCTGTCATCCAAGGAAAGACATCCTACTGGACATGAGTAGGTATTTCCACACTATAACCCACCAAAGCATCAATATCCAGACTAAGGAATTCATGCAATTCCACAACAAATAACCGTAAACGGGCAGATAATCTGACACACGCATCTGTGAACAACACATGTTGATTGTCAGCGGGCACAGGAAATGAAGTTTGACAGTGGAATCATTGAATGTTGTCAAGAATACGGAGAAAGGAAACTCAGAGGAACTGTTGGTGGGAGTATAAACTGGGACATCCTAATGGAAAGCAGAACGGGAATTTCTCCAAAATGAAATTCCCTAGCCCAGTTCTGGGTAAACCTGAAAAAAAAAAAAAAAAACTAATTGGAAAGATATATGCAGCCCATATTTATTTAGCAACTATTTACAAAAACCGGGAGCTGGAAATATTCTAAATGCTCTTGGATAGGTGAGTGGACAAAGAAGACAAGGAAGATAGACTCAGTGAAATACTACTCGGTTATTTTAAAAGATTTTAAAACCAGTGGCTGGCCCAGGAGGGAATAATTCATAGTGATGTAAGTCAGAAGGAGAGAGAAACGTCATACGATTTCACTTACAAGTAGTAGGTAGAGACCAAACCAAGTGTCACCTATAATTTTTTAATAAAAGGAGAATAAACTGTCACCAGTCTCTAAAGTCTGTCCTTAAGAATCACACGTGCTGGGTCATTGGAGAAGAAAACAGTGAGTGAGCAGAACGGGGGTCCTGATCTGCCGGATGGAGAACGCTGACTCCCCGTGACACTGGCTGGCTCGCTGGCGCATCCCGAGCAAGTCTCATGAGAAGGGGATCAGAGCAGGGACTGACATGTCTTCGCTTTGCCTTTTCAACCAGACGTCCTTTGTCAAAGGAGAGGACTGTGCGTCCCAGGCAGAAGGGCGTGCTGCAGGGACGTGTGTCTCCAGCACTGTCATCTGATGTGGGAAGTGGCTTCAGCCCGGGTTTGAACACACTTGCTCGGAGTCACTGAAACTACTGTGGACAACAAATTCAGCGTGAGCGCTGCGGAGCCGAGGGTTTGCGGCAGCACGAATTCAACAGCTGTGTCTTCAGATCGCAGACAGCGGGACCGGGACCCCCGCTCCAGCGGCCCCGCAGCCGCCACTGACACCTCCGCAGGCATCGGTGCTTTTGTTTGAGCCGACTCTGTTCCTGCGTCGTCGAGAGTCCGTCCGTTCTCATGGCACAACCGCCACCGAGGACCTAGACGGGGGACCACGCTCAGCAAACACACAGGTGCCGGGGCTTCCCCTGTCCTGTCACTGCTGGAAATATCAGCCTTTAGAGCTAGTATTCTGTGGGAAATGAAGAGAATGAAGTGTGTCCACTTCATTTTTATATGTGTTTGTTACCAAATTTCCCTTACTTTTCCACCAGCTAAGCAGAAACAGAGATGACAATTCAGCAACAGCAGGTTACCTGGTGCCCAGGAACGGAGAACAGCTCCTGCTCTCAGGTCCTTCTCGGGGAGCAGGGTTGTATGGGATTATGTGGGGTCTGCCAAAAGTGGGGTACAGGTACCGGTGGGGGAGGTGCGACTTGCCCTCTAGACACCAAAAGGGGAGATGAGCTCCTTAAAAACTTGCGGATGTTGATCACAGGAAGGAAATTGGATCATGATTGTCCACATACTTCAGTCCAAAGAACACTGAATAATAAAGCTTTATAGACCTGAAAACAAAGTCATCTGCTGGGCACTTGGGGAAGACTCTGCTGAAAACTTTGCTTTGTTTCAAAGATGAGAATAAGCTGTGGTTTTCAAGCAAAGCTTATTTAACGTGATTAAAGGAGATTTCTCTTAAATGGAGGGTGATATCGGAGAAAAAAACAGAGGAAGACAGAGGGAGAGGAGAGAGAGAGAGAGAGAGAGAGAGAGAGAGAGAGAGAGAGAGAGAGAGAGAGACAGAGACAGAGACAGAGACAGAAGAGAGAGAGAGAGAGAGAGAGAGAGAGAGAGAGACAGAGAGAGAGACAGAGAGAGAGACAGAGAGAGAAGAGAGAGAAAGAGAGAGAGAGAGAAGAGAGAGAGAAAAGAGAAGAGGGCGGGGGGAGGGAACACAGGATTCATGCAGACATATCAGTACTATGTTAAAGCTAGTACTGCCCAGTTTCCTGCAGAATATTCTACCTGCAAACAGAAAGCACCTTACAGAGCTCAGGAAATGTGATGTCAAAGAAACCAGGAACTCAGACTAACAGACAGCTCAGCACCTGAAGTGACACCGGACCAGACGGTCACTGCGTGAAGGAGCTGTGACGACATCCATCCCGCAACAGCCTGTGTCTGTCACCCCTTTGGGAAGTGACCACCATGAAAAAAACGAAAAGAACATTAAAGCAGGAACAGGAGCAGCAGAGAGCAGAGGACACAGCTCATTCTAGCGCAGAGACGGGATCTGGTCCAGAGCTCGCCTCCAGGACCCTGACTGTGGACCTCCTGGAAGGACACGAAAGCGGAGTTGCAGGCGTCATTCAGGGCTGTGTCCTGTCGTGCATACTGTCAGGTAGCAGAGCTGCTCCCTGTCTGTGCGTGTTCATGGGCCCACGCAGGACTCCATGGAACCCACAGGATCCCGGATTGAGTCGGATCCACGAGGGAGGGGTCGTCCTCTCCCTTCATGTGTGGGACATGTGAGGACGTCATTTACAGAAGGGGGTTCTGGAGAGTCAGGCTGGTGGCCCGCAGCACGCGTTCACCCGTCTCGGCTCCACTGGAAGAGCGCCCCCCGCAACAGGGCAGCCCCGTGACCGACCGCCCGTCCATCTGGAGCAGTGAGACAGTGACGTGTGTGGTCGGGTCCTGTGCAGCCACCTCTCCCCACCTCCATCTGAGGTTCAGGTGAGGTCGAGGGCGACCTTAGTCTCCAGATGTTCCCAGATCAAAGTCAGAAAGATCTGAGTCCTCACTGACGCTGGAGGAAGAGGACCCTGGTGAAGACCACTGGGCTGGTTCCAAGTGTGGAGTGTGAAGGACACTGTCAGGTTCAGTCTCCACCTGTGGGGCTGGTTTTTCTCCAGAGCTGGACACGTCTCTCCGACAGCAGACACACAGACATGCCGGGACACAGGGTTGGTTTTCCAGCGCAACCTCCGACTCCAAGAACAGGTCATGAAATGTCACTTTGGACTCATTCATTGGAGTCTGATTTCACTCCACAGTATCTTTTTCCAAAAAACATCTGCAGTCCCTGCATGTATTTTTTATTCCATTTCGTATTTGATTTCCAGTGTTTCTCGCCAGAAACCTTTCCCCTAAGAGCCCTCATGGACGACTCCCAGGTGCAGCGTCCATGGCGCCGCGGTTTGCCCCGAGCTCATGTCTCCCTCCTGGGGCTGCTGCCATACAGGACGCAGCCGGGATGAAAACCAGCAGGTGCTGGGGAATCACGGTCTGATCGGAATCCAGGATCGTGATTTACAGAGCTGGTTTCTCCTGGGGCGAGAGGAAGGGTCTGTACTGGCCTTTCAGCTTCTAGAGACTTAGTCCCTCTTGGTGTTCCAGTTTGCAGGACCGTCACCCCGTCTGTGCTCATGCTCACCTCACATCCTGCCTGTGATGGCGTGTCCACCTCCCTTTGTGTAGGACCCTGGCTTGTGGGCGCCCTCTGCTGACTCACTTTTCCTGGTTGACTTGAGGACATTTCATGGGAAAGGGTCACATTTCCATCTTCTCTAGCTGAGGGTAGGAACTTACTAATTTAGGGGAAGATTTCAAGTCATAACATTCACATATCAAATTTGTAACTTCCTAAGTGTGGAGAAAAACAACACTGAAGAACCTGGAGAGTTTATTTGAGATGATGATGAAGATGAGGATGAGGAAGAAGATGATGGTGAGAAGGATGATGATGATGAGGAGGAGGAGGAGTATGATGAGAAGGATGATGGGGAGGAGGAGGAGGACGATGGGGAGGAGGAAGAAGATGATGATGAGGAGGAGGATGGTGAGGAGGATGATGAGGAGGAGGAGGAGGAGGAGTATGAGAAGGAGGAGGAGGAGGAGGATGACGGGGAGGAGGAAGATGAGGAGGATGGAATAATTAACACACAGTGAGAGGCTGGGCTCTTGGTACCACATACGTACACGCTCATTAGCCACAGAACCACACTCAGCGGGCATCTACCATTATTGGCCTGTTTCAAGCACGAGGGCAATAAGGCACCAGATACAAATTCATGACTACAGTTTATTGTGGCATCCATCTTACTTCAGGAGAAACTTGGAGATTTCTTGTATATTTGAACTGATGAGCATTAAATGTCCGACAAATCAACTAAATTTCTTATCAGACATTGCACATAGAAGAAATCTATGACTCCTCTATCATAGAACATTATCAGGTAGTATGATTCTGTATTGTGGAATGATTCACAAAACAAAATCAAAATTAAAACTGCAAAATGGACAAAACTGGCTTAAGAAAACAGTAAATCGGTAAAGACTTGTTAATCAATAACTTTAACGCTCCCTTTAACTGCACAGAAGAGATGCGGGGCCACAGAGATGGTCACAGCAGGCGCAGTTGCTGTGAGGGACCCAGGGTGCTGGCGGACATGGGTCACAGATCCTCATAAAGTTGTCACCTCCCGGAGGGGACAGAGGAGCACAGGGAAGAGTCTGGAAATGGAGGGTGATCTGCAGTTAACCAGAAGTTCCAGTATAAATACCAAACACTGGACTCAGCCAGGTCCAGTCCCAGCAGAAGCGTCAGTGGGGCCGAGTGGTGGGACGGAATCGGTCAGGGGGACACCACCAGCTGCCAGCTGCTCACGGACGCTTCCCACGGGGACGGCTCTTAGCACAGAGGTGTCCGTGCACCTGGCTGTCTGCAGCGGGGCTTACTCAGTCCTCATTAAATGTCAATTATAGGTAGATAATTAAATAAAAGCATGTAAGTAATGGGTATGAAAAGCTTCCTGTCTTGAACTAATTCTGAAGCATTGAGTAAAACTGTGACATCTTGTCATTTTTTTCATGTGCGTACAGCAAATGCTTACACCATTTATTTATTCAAGAATTAAAAAAGGCTCTATTGTCTGTGAGTATGTCTGTGTCTGTGTGAATTTAATGGGCGGGAAATATATTCTATGAATGAAATTCTCAGTGTACATTCTGTGCATGAAAATAACTGAAGACACAGATACGCTTTGGTACATAACTGATGTGATCAACACATACAAGTCTATGGATATTTGTCATTATTTAAACATTCTTTTAATTCTGATGATCTCTCTGTGATCATAATTACAGAACATTCAGGAAGGACATCCTGGGAGAGACCCCCGAGCACACTGAGCGCACAGGACAGCGGGACCTGGAGCCTCCAGCACGTGGACACACCGGGCGTCAGTGCTCTGTCCTTGGCTCTGGGGACACGTGCGTCTAGGACTCTGGGAGACTCAGGAGGCCTGGACGGGGGTCAGGACGGACTCGTCTCCTGAGTGACATCGTGGACGAGGGGGCAGGTGCCGGGGCTCCTGACACAGGATCACACACGTGCTCGCGCTCGAGTCTCGTGGGAGGGTCTGAGCTGGGTCTGTGGGGGGACAGGACCCTCATCTCCTTCACACAGGTGACCCCGCAGCAGGGACGGCAGATGGATCGTGGTCCCACAAACGACACTGTGGGGTCCTTTCATGGAGATTTATCTACGGTCACTGAGTTAGGGACAGTGACAGCTGCATCCAGGCCAGACGACCACCACCAGTCCACTGGTTTTATAAATATCTTAGGATGGGTGACAGTGCTCGCGGCCGTCTGTGGCTCAGTGGGGAACGGGACGGTCATCTGGCTGCTGGGGTTCCGCGTGAAGAGGAACCCCTTCTCCGTCTACATCCTCAACCTGGCCTGTGCCGACTTCACCCTCCTCTTGGGCATGAGCATCCAGTTCACACTTTTTCTTGTACATAATTTCATCCGTGTGCTTCATGTGCTCATAAGAGCCATAGTCATCCCTTCTTACCTGTGTGGTCTGTGTCTGCTGATGGCCGTCAGCACCGAGCGCTGCGTCTCCGTGCTCTGTCCCATCTGGTACAGATGCCACCGCCCTGCGCATCTCTCCTCCATCGTGTGTGCCCTGATCTGGGGGCTGTCGTTATGTTGGGGGGCATCAAGAGTTTTCTGTTTTTTTTTTAAGTGCCTCTACGATGATATACTTAATATTTGTGTCTGTATGTTTTCCTTGCTGACATGCCTGGTGCTCTGTGTGTCCAGCCTGACTCTGCTCATCCGGGTCCAGTGCTCCTCCCGGCGCAGACAGCCCACCAAGCTCTATGCGACCGTCCTCCTCAACGTGCTGGCCTTCCTGCTGCTCAGCCTGCCTCTCGGCATCACCGTCCTGACACGCATGCTGTCATTGTCACTCCCTAATGAAGCTCTACTCCTGGTCTTCCTCCTCTCTGTCCTAAACAGCGGGGTGAACCCCATCATTTACTTCTTCGTGGGAAGGCATGGTCAGCAGCGGGCCCGGAAATCACTCCGAGACATGCTCCAGAGCGCACTGGCGGATGAGGAGGAGGGACCACTGTCCCCCACCACGCATGACGGCCACCTGAGCCCTGGGGTGGCCAGCTCTGCTGGGACCTCAGAATAACTGGCACCAAGGCCAACCAAGCAGGTCTAGAGTTAATCAGCCTCCGCACCTCCCCATCATTGCACGGTGCCTCCTGGGAAATCCAAATCTCCACCTGCTCACAGACACGGCAGCTCCGTTTGTTCCTCCTCCTCGTCCTCCTGCTAGGTGCCTCCTCTTTGGGTTTTGCTCGTCGGACTCCACCTGAGTTCATTTCCCGGGGAAAGGGTGGCGTTGGGCCCGGTGCGGGAGGGGCCGCACACGTGTGTCCTCTGACCTGTCCCTGGTCGATCCCAACCTCTGGTCTCGGATCCCGTCCTGTGTCCTCTGGAGAGACGTTCACAGGGCACGTGCTGAAACCCCTTCCCAGTGCCCACCTGGAAGTACCAGGGTCCCGTGTCCTTTGTCAGCATCCTGATCAGGTGCCTGACTCTGTGCGGGGATCCACCGCTCCCCCATCTGTCTGTCTGCTCTGTGTCCCATGTCCAAACACTGCACTGTGGTGTGTGCCCACACGGACAAAGTCAGCGCTCTCCTGTCCCTGCTCACATCCACCAGGGGCCGGGGGGGCGTGACATGACACGGTAGAGCCACACCTGCTGGACCTGTGTGTCCCTGTGACTCATGGAGGCAGTGACACATTTAAATAAATTCAGCTACATCTCAACAAGTATCCGAGACCAAAAAGGGGACTCGGTCCCTGCCTGCAGTATCCCCAACATTTCCCATAACAAGTGATGTGTCTGCTAGTCAGGCCAGATCCCTTGTGCGATGGGACAGGTGCTGTGGGTACAAAAAGCAATGAATCTGTGAGTTACTTTCCGTCTGTACATATTATCCACTGTGATGTGCAGTTATTTCTCTTTTTCCTGAAGGGGACACTGAGCAGTGGAGGCTGTTCAGCCCAAGAGATGGGGCAGGAGAGGGTCTGACCAGGCACCTTCCAGGTGGCCCACTGTCCTTGAATGTGGCGATGGACGCCCTCCCCATGCACCACATCTGGAAGCTCTGCTGGCTCCCTGCAGAGCTGGAGGCCCAGGGCCCATGTGCCAGCTGTCATTCTCACCCAGCCTTTATCGTTTAATGCTACTACGGTCTGGGAAAAATCAGTCGGTAACTCTTCATGTTACGCAAGAGGACGACGAAATTTGGATTTAATTTGTAAGATTGCATAATAGTTAATTAACCTCGCTATCACAGAGAACTCATTGGCATGCGTTTATGTAATAAGTAAGAATCATCCAGTCGGGATAATTGTGGATAACGGCCATGTCACGAACTCATGTGTAAACATAGTTTGCATCCTTTACAATCCCTCCTGCTCGTTAGAATGACACCAGACCTCTGCAGGAGAATAAATGCACGCGCGATCTCCTGCCCTCTCTCTAACTCACTACCAGTTTGCTCTCTGTCCTGCTAACTCGGCCCTTCCAACATCTTTATGTTGTCAAATAAGACAAATTCCCCGGGCCAATTTTATTTCCCTCGGGAATGCAGTTCATGCTGACAACTGCCTGCCCACGAGCTGCCAGACGCAGACGGCCAGGGCGCAGCACCTGTGTGGAGCTGACCAGCGTACTCCCGGGACACAGCGGGGTCTGTCCACCTGGGGCTACTGCTAGACCGCTCTGCTGTCTGCTGGGAGCTCCATGAGCCCCACCCCAGGCCCCAGGGCAAGTCCCAGCCCCTGCTGGGACATCCCCTCCTCTGAGGACAGAGGGACTGTCACAGGGGCTGTGCTTGCAGGGAGCAGTCCTTGGTGGTTCCAGAGGCTGTGCTGGACTCTGGGCGGCCTGCACACTGCACCCACGAGTCGTGGTCTCGTCTTCTGCTGCTCGGTTGTTCATGCCTGGGATGCTGGGGGAAACCTAGCTCCCTGCCCCAGCTCCAACCCTGTGGGCTGGACACGCAGGCCTCCACCAGGCCGAGCTCCAGAGGGTGAACTATCCTGATGAGGGCTGACACGCCACCACTAAAGAAGCCCCGTGCTCCTACCCACCCCCCAGGCCAGCACCGTGCATCTGAAACCCAACACGGCCTGTGCCCCAGGGATGCTAAGTCATAAAAACGAACACAGAACGGCACCAGATAGAAGAGAGACTGAAACACACGCCAGCGATGGCCTTCAACAGGACCTCAGCGGGGCAGCTGCACGTGACATTCTTAAGCAAATGACCTGATAAAGAATGAGAAGCTATAGCTTTAATGATGTCACTGAGATAAGGAAAACACTGGGAAAGAAAATAAGAGAAAAAAAACAGGGATAAAGAAAATAGGAAACAGTTACACAGAATCCATGGAGATAAGGAACACAATGTCAGAGCTAAAAGAGAATTGTGAGAGGGGCTGGGAGGAGGCTCCAACACCCGTGAGCGGGAACATAGGGCAGCGTCCTGCGCACAGCAGAGGAGCAGACGACAAAGAAAGAGAAAGGAAAGCAAGGACAGCTGATGGCGCTGCAGGATGGAAGTGGGGATGAGGGACGGGGGACAGGAACTCACAGGGCAGCGAAGCAGAGGGACAAACCAAAGTGGCACACACGCTCCTGATCACACGGGACCTCGGTGTCTGCAGACCGGAGGGCGCAGGGCTCAGGTCAAGGTTACCTCTGCACACCCGGTCAGGACAGGTCGGCACCTGCAGAAAGAAGCTCCGCATCCCTCACGTCTCACTCTCCAGTCAGACCAGAGCAGGGACTATGGCCGCTGCCCGGGCGCCTGGCCTAGGAGACAGAACACAGGTGGAGGAAAGCAGCTCCATAAACGCAGCATGAGGGACCCTACTGCTCCAGGCCAGGTGCACAGACATGCAGGGTTTGAGTCCCACATTGCAGGGGACGCTGTTCTGGGAGTAGAACGTCTACCGTGAACCCGGCTTCCCCGGACCTGGCCCTCACAGGGGCCTGCCCCAGCCCTGCAGACCAGACTGCCCAAGGCAGACCCGGGCTCGGGAGCCAGAACCACGCCAGCACGTCCCTAGGTCACTGGCGCCTGGAGAGTAAGCTCTCACGGGACTGTCTTAGAGAAGCCAGGACCTTCAGCTCTGCGGACGGCAGGGGCATCAGGTGGGCTCCTCGGGGCCATGGCGGTGCCCGCAGCGCCCACCGTGGGAAGTGGCCAGGCTCCAACGGCACCTGTGTCTGTGAGCTAGACGACATCTGTCATCACAGTGGACCGGCAGAGACAGCAGTTACTGCCCTTGTCATTTGGGCCCAGCGTCCACGACCTACGGCCCAGAGAGGACACAAGACTGCTCCCACCAGCACATGCCCAGAGCACAGGGCACCTGGACAGACGGGACGCCGGGGGCACCAGCCCTGGGAGGGAGCGTGCAGATCCCTCAAGCCTCTGTCTGGACTCATTCAGAGGAGTCCCCAGACAAGAAAGTAAGGGTGCCTCCCTCGGTTCTGCAGGGGCTGCTCCTTAGCCGGGGGGACCTAGGTCCCACCAGTTGAGATGACCAGGTGGGGCTATTTGTCACCTGGCCACAGGGCATGGGGTCTGTGTCTGAGGGAGTCGGGTGCAGGGCTGGGGGCGCTAGAGGAAGCAGCGGCAGGGGTCTGAGGGTCCACCTGGGTTGTGGCTGGACCCTGGGCCCACAGAATTGCTGTGTCCTGATGTTCCTGACATCCAATGCTTCTCTGCCCGTTCTGTTCCAATCTTCGTGTTCAGAAAAAGGTCAGCGCAGGTGGGCCAGCAGGGCCGGTGGAGTCAGAGCGAGAAGCAGACAAGCAGGTGTGGTATGGGGTGGGGGTCCATGGGTGCATGGCGCGCATTTAGCAGAGTGGTCAGCGGCAGGGACGGCCGAGAACCTCCGCCCAGACCGGCAGCGGAGCGGAGTTCATGTCTTCACCACTCTGGGGCAGCAGACCTCCCTCTGACCCTGGAAGGAGTCCTAACCCAGATTCTGCCTGGTCCCAGCCAGGCGCCCTCCCTGGGGAAGAGAGCTGTGGAGGAAGAGTTCCCGGGTCCTCCGTGCCTGTGGGAACACGGCCTCCCTTCTCCCCTCCCCCGCCACCTTGACCTGCAGCAGGTGACCGGCCCGCCAGCACCTGGAGCCGGCCGCCGAGAGCATCGTCACTGAACATCCGCGTGAAGAGCCAAGACGGCGAAAAGGCGAACGCCCAACATCGAGACACTGAAAAATCCGAGAATGGTATTTGTCCGTGATTCCACCATTTCTAAACGTCTGAACATTTCCAGCCTTTGCTGGGCACACGCCTCAAGCTCTTTGGGCTCTGAGGGTGATGGTACGCGAGCCACCCACACAACGAGCATAAACACTTTCATCCACCACGTTAAGGCGACAATGGATGGTGTCTCTGTGCCGCAGAATTTTTATAAGATAAAAAATGCTCAGGTCTCCAAAGTCCTCCACTTCTGTCTCTCTCACTGTCAAGACTTCACAACCGGCAGCAATCGCATTCACCTGCTTACAGTATCGAGGGGGTCACGTCGCGCCCGCGCGGCTGAATTTGGAGGAAATACAGAGGCTGCAGCCCGGCTGCAGGACCCCAGCTCTGGGCCAGACCACACGGCGGAGCCCCGACTCCACCCTGCTCCCCTGGCGGCCTCGAGCCTGCATGAGCCTCCCCTTTGCCACCTCCGCGACGACGAGACTGCTTTCCCATGACTCTGGGGAGGCTCCGCCACTATTGCTTTGATTTCTGTCTTTCTCGGCCCCTTCTCTGGCGCCCCCGTCATGCGCATGTCAGTTGACTTTGTGGCGTCCCACATTTCTGTTCATTTTCTTCCTTGTCTGTCACCTGCCACGCCCTAGACTGTGTGACGGTTACGGATCTAGCTTGAAGGATTCTGCATCAGACTTGAGACTATCGTGCTTTTCTTACTTTAGTGATTGTTCTCACCAGTGGCGACATTTTCCTTTGGTTCTTCGGTTGTTCTTCTGTCTGTACTGACGTTGTTTGGTGGAATGTTGTCACCACGCTTCCTTTCCTTCCTGAGGCGGCGTCTCCTTGGGTCCTTGGAACCTGTGTCTAATGGTCGCTGTGATCTCTACCTGGAAATTTCCACATGCGGTCGTCCTGATGGGCAGTTTCGATTGTCCGCTTCCCCTCTGGGCCGTGCCCCGTGCGTGGCTCATCCTTCCGTGTTTCTCTTGCAGGTCTTAACATTTCCTGTCGAAAACCCGACATTCGAGATGACATACCCTAACAGCTTCCCACTCCTGACGTTGCCCAAAGTTTCCCCAGTTCTTTCAGGAATCTCTAGTCCCACTCTGCTAATGACCTCGCTTCAGCTGCCACCTCACCGGTCGAGCGACATTGCCGGACGACGTAGGAAATGCAGGCTCTCCGCACTTTCTCACGGTGGCACAGTGACCCACGCGCTGCTTAGCTGCGACGTAACAGCTGAGTGAAAGGCACTCTCTTCACGCGCGTTGTGACAAGTCTGCAGACACTGCTGAGCGAGTATCAGCTGCTGTCAGTGAAACGGGGGGTGGAGGCTTCTCCGAGATGCACACCGGAGAGCAAAGATGACACGTTCTAGACGCTGAGCGACTGTTGGCAATCTCGTGGTTCTGCGCGAACAACTCTACCGAGATTTGCGAAGATGGAGGCAAAGGCCCCAGGGAAGAGCAGTCTGTGCCTGAGCTGGAATCAAGCCGCGACAGCACGACGGATGGCATTCCTTCCGTCGGCAGGCGTTCTCCGCCACATGCCCTTGAGCCTGGACAGCACAGTGTCCCCATTCTGTTAAACAGACACCTCCAAGTCCACGACCGCTTTATATTCTTATGACTAAGTAGGAGACACATCTGAACTACATAAGTGGCATCGCCAGAGGGCCATGGCTTTCTCGAGCTGAAGCACCGTGCATGTCAGAGGGAGAAGGGAACCAGTCCCTTTGATGGGTCATTTTTCCTTGCAAGAGTGACTGACCAACGATGGCTATTCAGACTCAGACAGATGGAGGAAACTGGCTCAAAATGAGCAAAGTGAGCCTGTCGTTTCAAGGAAAAACGTGGACATCTTTGTTGTCATTTGATGTCCCTGCAGCTTGCAGGAAAGATTCGAATTCTGAAAAACATGTGTCTTCTACACTGGCTGCAATGAGTTCTCGAGAGTTAAAGGATTTGTGATGAGACTCATGGTGACATTAACAAAAGTGATGGAAGATAGACGATAGACAGACGACAGACAGATAGATGGTGGAGGGTGGAGGATGGATGGGTGGGTGGGTAGATGGATGGATGATGGGTGGCTGGACTGAGGGAGGGATGGGTGGGTGGGTGGGTAGATGGATGGATGATGGGTAGGTGGACGGAGGGATAGATGGGTGGGCAGAGACAGATGGGTGGATGGATGTGGAGGACGGGTGGATGATAGGCAGGTAGGTAGACCGATGCAGAGAATAGAAAGATAAAAATGATAGATCATAGGTAGACAATATGTAATAAAATGGGTCAATCTTTGAACAACTCAGTGAAACAATATTCTCCAAATAACTAATAGAAGCCATTACAAAATCAAACATGGGACCAGATATGAATCACATCAACAGTCTTTGGGAGGGGTCTTAAAATCAAAACGACTGAAAGCCACTGTCACAGAGTTTTAAATACTGGGGGAAGGAAGAACAGGTGTCTGTTCATGAACGGCGAGCAGCCGAGGCTGGAAGGAGGTCCCGTGGTGGATGGATGGCACGTCCGGGGCCAACATGGGGAGGGGACTCTCCCGCAGTCAGCTCGGAGTTGCCTTCATTCCTCTCTTCCCGCTGGGTCCCCCTAATACCTGGCCCCAGGAGGCATGCACGCAAAGACCGCACAAGTTCCCGGTCACGGGAGTAGTGAAACCAAACACTGGGGGAAAGTCCTCCTGGTGGGGATCGGGACTCCTTGAGCGAGGGATTTTTGGGAGTTTGTGCCTCGGGAGCGCAGAGCCTGGGCAAGGCCATAGTGAACCCCCTGAGGGTGTGATGTCCAGCCCTGTCTTTAGCTCTTTCTCCATGGAGGCTTGGCCAGCACTGTCCTCTCCGCAGCCTCTGCCTCCTGGGGTGTCTCCAGAGCTGCAGGCCAACGGGCACGTACAGATGTGGCTTCTGAGCACACGTGACCCCCGTCCTGCTCTCAGCTGGACGCACCCGCTGCCACGGACCTGGGGTGCTCTATGCAGTGTGTGTCCATGGTCTCAGAGGCAGGGCGCCCGACCTCGGGCCTGTAGAAGAGCTGACGATGGAGCTTCTGGGCAGGTCGGGTAGGGCTGAGGAGGGGACCCGGACACGGAAGGGGCCAGAAGGCCACTCGCAGGCTGTTTCCCGGGACACGAGGACAGCCCTCGACTAAGATTTGGTCACCAGAAGGTAGTGTTTATTGCAATGTCTCCCGAGATGAGGGGGAGCCTGGCAGTAGCATGAACCCACAGAACACGCCACACAGGTCTGCGTGAGAGGAAAGTGCGTGGCCTGTGGCCTAGCAGTTGGGTCTGCGTCCAGCCGGCAGCCCACACACACCCGAAGGTTCTGGGTTCACGTCCGGGTCCAGGGGAACCACCAAGAGGAACAACTAAATAAAACAAATGCTTCTTCCTCAATTTCTGCCAGTGCCTCTCCTTTAAGACAAGAGGACAGGCCCGGGGGGAGAAGGACTCTGTGAGGGACAGGGACGTGGCCGTGAGGCAACTCGCGGGGGAGACACAGAGGTGGCAAACAGTCCCAGGCTGACACTGGGCTCTAGGTGGCCAGTGACCCCAACATGAGCAAAGGGACCTGCTGTCCTGACTCAGACACTGTCCCCGGCTCTCCCAGGGTCCGCAGGCCAGTCCCGAGCGGGTGTCTCCTGAGGTCCCCGCCCTCACAGGGATGGTGGCACCAGCCTCACGCGGCCCGTGATGGGGCACCTGCCTTCTTGGGTCCTCGTCTGCTCCCGCTGTGTCTCCCGACCCGCCTTCATTTTGTCGGGGAGCCAATGAATCTCCCTGCCGGGCTCCCGACAGGCGTTTCACAGGGCTATCGGTGCCTCGGTCGTGTGCCTTCTGGAGGGGTCTCCAGTGGGGGTTTCCCCAGCCATAGCCGACGGGGAGTGTTCCCCTCCTCCCCGCCGGCCCGTCCCGGCCAGGCTCTCACCCATCTCTTGCCTCTGCATCCAGGCACACGGGTGCGGGACGGAAGAGCCCCCGGCGCATGACACGGCCCCCAGGGGAGGGACACGCAGGACGGCACGTCCATGCAGAGCCTCGACGTTTGACGACCTCCAGCACCGTCGCCACCCGCCCCCGAAGGCGGCCCCCGGACACTCCAGGCCGTCACAGGTCTCCTCCAGGACGCAGGTCCCCCTGAAGGCACCTCTCTTGTCAGCCGCTTACTCGCACTTCAGGGAAGGGATGTCTCGGACGGTGGCTCTTCTGCACTAACTGTTTCCCGTTCAGATTCCCAGGACCGGCTACTGCCTGCTGGCGTCGGCCTTCCGGGGCAGCTCCCGCAGTGGCCCTTTGTCCCCCACCTGCTCCAGAGCCCT
Source organism: Solenodon paradoxus (assembly GCA_004363575.1). NCBI lineage: Eukaryota > Metazoa > Chordata > Mammalia > Eulipotyphla > Solenodontidae > Solenodon > Solenodon paradoxus. Next base: position 31,525 of record RJWH01006190.1, read on the forward strand.
CGTCTCAAGGCCCGAAGGGTGGATGCACCCGGGGCTCCAGAGGGCGAGGTGGCGACACCCTGCTCCCGCCCCGCGTTCTGCTCAGAGCCTGGTCTGGAGGGGACACAGGCAACCGTCCCTGAACGCAGAAGTGGCCGGGAAGCCTGAGAAGTGAGCCCCCACTCACCGCCCGGTGGGGGCAGAGGCCTGCGGACACTGTGACCACGGGGCCTGAGCAGGGCGGGTAGAGGAACAGCCGGAGGCAGGGAGACACAAAGGAGGAAGGGGGAATGGGGAAAGGAGGGGAGGAGAGGGGAGGAAGGAGGCAGAGTAACCACCTGGGCCTCCCTCTGCCCCTCGCCTTCCAGGAGCCCCGAACCTGGGCCAGGACAGAGCGGCAGAGGGACCGCCCAGCCCAGCTCAGCAGGCCCAGCTGTGTGACGCCTGCCGACTCTGGCACCGGTGCGCCAGCTCGAGTAACTGACGGGCGTCCTTCCCAAGGGCACCGGCGGCCAGAGCCCGCCCGCACCACCTTCACCGAACCCCACAGCAGGGGGTCTCCACATGGCCTTGGAGGGACACAGACCTCAGCACGGCAGTGGGCTGTTGGCTGCAGAAGGCCCGCAGCTGGAGATGGGGCAGGAAACAGTGTGCCTGGTGCCCTGGTGTCCTTCCGGCCAGAGCCTCGGGGAACCAGGAGCGCGGCGAACCGTGGGGGCCAAGGGGACCGAGGGGGGCCCAGCACAGGCGGCAGCCCCGGGCCCGCAGGCGCACCGCATCCAGGAGCACCCCTGGAATGGGCCAGGCTGGACGGCGAGAGGCCGAGACCCCCAGCCTGGACCAGGACCCGAGGGGCCTGCACAGAGGGCCTCCTTCTGGGGACTCGGCATCTGTTCTGCCTTCTTCCCTCTTCGGGGACCCCTGGGCTGAAGGTAAATGGCTCAGGAGGGGCATATGAGCCAACCAAGCAAATGGAGAACTTTGGCTAAAGAAACCAAGATACAGACGCCGCTTTCCTGCTGGATTTGAACCCCCGGCCTCAGTGCCCGTGCAGAGCACACAGAAGCCAGTGCAGAGACAGTGGGGCCCCGGCAGCGTCGTGTCCCGGCAGAGACGGCGGCCCCGGCCGGCCCTGCCAAGGGCGCGCTCGCCAGCCCCGCGTCCCCAGACAGAAGCGCTCTGATGTGCGTGGAGGGTGCTCCCGGGGCCGTGATGGGGAGGAGGGAGACGGGGACGCCGGGACACCACAGAACTCCTGGGGGCATGCTCCACTGTCACTCACCCACTTAACTGGGGCAACAACACGGGGACGGTGAGAGGGAGATGGACGAGGAGGCGGCAGGGAGAGCGGGCCACCACTCGCTTGGCAGGTCCTCACGGCGGGACCCGCGGGCACGGGAGGAACGAGCCAGCCAGCACCGCGAGCAGGAGGGTCCCTTTGCTGCTGTCCCCGAGATGCCATGCCGATGACAGTGACGCGGTGGACACCGGCGGCGCAGAGGCAGAGGAGCACGCAGACTCTGGTGGGGACCGCGGGGGACGGCGGATGCACAGAGAGCCGGGGTGCCCGGCGCCGCAGTCCGCGGGGCAGCCAGAGCGGCAGGGCCAGGGAAGCACTCGCGTCGCCGGACACTGAGGTCGCGGCCTCTTTATTTCAGCTCTTCTCGGGGAACGGGCGACGCGAGGAGGTCTCTGACGTGCTGCTCCAGCCAGTGCCCCTCGGGTCACGGCGAGGATGGTGTCCCCGGGCCCGGTCAGTCCAGGCTCTCCAGGTCCTGCCGTTCCCTCTGCTCGAGCTGCAGGACCTGCAGAGAGAGGCCGTGAGCGGGCCTGGACGCGGACGACCGGAAGGCGCCATGGAGCGGGGTCTCCGGGAAGGCCCGGCGCACCCAGAGGAGCCTGGAGGACGGCATCACACGTCACGGACGCCACTCGGACAGGAGACCACGACGGCTCCCGCTCAGTCGCCCTCACTGGCAGCGCGGCCCCGCCCGGCCACCACCTGCACATCCCGCGGCCCCGAGGGGGCTTGTCCTCCCGCTGAGGCCACCTCCCCGGGCCCTGCAGGCAGCAGCGACACCCCCAGTCGTGATCCGGCACACCCCGGACGTGACTGAAGTCCCCTCGGGGCAGAGCAGCCGGCGTGGCGATGTGGCTCCGACCTCCTGCACGTGACTGCTGGGACGGCACCCCCGATGCAGAGTGCGCCCCCGGGCCCAGGGTCCCCAGTGCGGCGTCACGCACCACAGGGACCGAGCACCGCCCGCGCGGTCCTGGCAGGCGCGTGACTGCAGCCGGCGGCTCCGCCTGGGGCCCCGAGAGGGGCGGGCGGCCCTGTACTGGTGGCAGGAGGGACTAGCAACCTTCCTCTTCCCATCTCAGTGGAACAGGGCCTGGTGCGCTGGCGCCATCTGGGTGACAGGCGGCACCACAGCCACAGGGCGGCCAGCCAGTGCGGCCAGGGGCACATGCGGCACCCCCAACCCCCTGAACGCCGTTGCGGAACGAGGGCGCACGGCAAGGGCGCGGTACCTGGCTCTCGATGCAGCGGAACTGCCAGGGCCAGGCTGAGTTGTACAGGAATGGCCGCAGGTCGAACCTGTTGTCTTCGGGGCTGTAGTTCTCAGCGTGGTACGCGGGCGTGAGGGTGGTCATTTTGTGTCTGTTGGCGGCGTACCTGGAGAAGAACCGCTTCACCCTGTCGGCCACCTGGCAGCGGGAGGACCGGCTTGGGATCGCAAACTGCAGACGCCGGGCTGCGCGCGCCATCAGCCACCCCAGGGCCCAGGCGGCAGCGGACGGTGGGTTCCCCGGCTCTAATGCCCAGGGCGCGGCCCCGGGCGCGGCCCCGGGAGGGCGCGGGAAGCTCCGTGTGGGCAGCGGCTCTGACCAGCCCACGGTCAGGAAAGCAGCACTGCGCCCACTGAGACGGGCCGCGAGGCTGCTGTCCCGAGATGGGCTGGCACGGGTGGGGGCCCCGCTGGGCCCGCACTGCGGTACCTGCCGCGGGGTGCAGGTGTCTCTCCAGGCGCCCAGCAGCTTGCAGAACATACTGTAGGGCCCGGCCTTGGCAATCTTCCTGAGCCTTCCGAAGACGGACAGCTCGGCATACGTCATTCCCATGTCCTCCTGCGTGAGAGCGTGCGTGGTGACCACAAGTGCTGGCAGTACAGTGGCCTCTGCGGATGTGAACCGGGCCCTGGGGCGGGGGTCTCCACAGGGCTCCCTTCCACAGCACCCACCGGCCACTAAAAAAGTGGTCCTGGGCAAGCACACAGCAACTCCACACCCGGGCTGAGCAGGCCCACGATGAGGTGACCACTTTCTAAAGCCCAAAACCCAGAAATTGGGAATTATTTGGAAATGGGGTTTGGAAAGTATAATTAAGGGTCTTGAGATGACATGACAGGGTGTCCCCAAGACAGAGGAGGTGACAGGAGAGAAGATGGGTGACAATGGAGTGAAGACGGGTGATGTGGTCATATACCCAGAAACGTCTGGGCCCCCCCAGCAGCTGGGAGAGGCAACGAGGGACCCCCAGCCTCGGGGAGCCGGCCTGCGACACCGACTCTGATGTCCGGCTCTGGGACGGGGAGAACGCAGCGCGCGGCTTACGTCACCCACTGACGGTCATCGGCCGTGGAGCCCGGGACACCAGCCTGGGGACACCAGCCCGGGCCCTGCTCCAGGAGCGCAGTGTCCTGGGAAGGAGGACTCAGAGCAGCCAGACAGAGCACAGGGATCTGCGGACACGCCACACCGCCTCTCGACATGGCAGACATGCTCCCGTTCCCCCTGGGTTCCTGCCACGCCCCGCAGTACAGCCACGGCCTCCTCGGGGACCAAGGGGATGCACGCACTTGGTGGCCAGCCCACAGTGCGGTCCTCCACCCAGGCCTGTGGGTCCCTGGACGGGCCAGCCTGCTGTCCGTCGCACACCGGGGCGTCCCCCAGGGCCAGCAGCAGGCTCCCGCTCCACGAGCCTGGCCCGCAGCTCCCTTCACAGAGGTCAGGGCAACAAGCTCAGTCCTCTCGTTCGACTTCACTCGCATCTTGTGACGGGTAGAGGAGACGGGACAAATGAAGACGCAAGCAAGCCCGCCAGCGGGATGAACCAGCCACCCTGCAGACACCGGGGCGTCGGCTCTCGGCCGCAGGTACCCCTGTCAGGACAGACCACGCGGGACGCCAGGGAAGCCTCCGAAACCATCACACGACAAATCACACCCATGCGTTTTCTGACCACCGCGGAATAAAATAGGTGGGACTGAGACACACACGCCTAAACCCACCACGGAGGCAGAGAAGAAATCACATGGACAAAGACAGAGGGGACACGAACGCCGCCATGGCCAGGACTCAGGGATGGGGCGCCGCGCTGAGACTCAGGTCCCCGCGCACACGCCGCTGACGGGGACGCTCAGAGCAGCACGGGCCTGGGACAGTGAGGACAGACGTGTCCCCGGAGCAGGCGGGAAAGAGCAAGGACGAGGGGATCACAGAACCAACCACCGGGCCTGAGAACACTGACAGCAAACCATCCAACAGTGAAATAAAAACACTCGCATTAAAAAGACGACACGCCACTAACGTGCATTGCAGACAGGAGTAAAGGAGAGGACGGCCACGTGATGCCACTGACTTCCCTCGGGAGACGTGGTGTCGGTTCAGCGCGACTCTTGACACGGACCCGAGCCGCCTGTTTCTCCATGGAAACGCACGGCACCATCTCCGAGGTCACACGGAGACTCAAGGGGCCCAGAAGAGCCAGAATTATCTTGAAAAGAAGGACACAGGACTCACACTTCCTTCTCCATTTCCAAAGCCCCCAGAAAGCGACCGCGACAGACACTCAGACCGGTGGGGCAGACCCCAGAGGTCACTCTCTCACAGCCAGGGTCACCCCAGGGGAGAATGCAGAGGCTTCCCAACAACGGTGCGAGGACGGGCACCCATGTGCCAAAGGGCGAGGCTGACCCTTCCCCACACCAAGCACACGCGACCGCAATGCGCTCACAGGCCCGCCTGCAGGGCTGGAGCCTGGAACCCTCAAGAACAGACGGGGAGGCTGGAGGCAGAAGCGGCAGCGTTCATGGTTCTGAGGACGCACGGCCACTTCTGCAGTGTCCACTGAAGCTGCAAATCACAGCCCACGGTGCCGCGGCCCTGAGCCCCACAGGTCATCACAGGATGGAGGAGGACAACACCTTCTGTGAGGTCGTGCCGGGCGCGCATCCCTCCCCTCGCTGCCCGGGTCCACCCGCAGCAGGGCCGACGGAATGGCCAGGGGCCAGCACCACAGTCCTCGGGGCAGAGCGGGGCCGCGCAGGAGACCGGCACAGAGAGAAGCCGCGACGAGGCCGCCACTGTTACCTCATCGGTCTGGGACACCTGCCCGTCGGCCAAGGGCTCCAGCTCCGCGGTGGCCGGTGCCTCCAGGATCCTGCGGCCAAGACCCAGGTCAGTCGTGATGGTTGCTGAGACGCCTGCGAGTTTTGGGAGAAGCTCCCGAACCAAGTGTCCCAGCAGCGGCCCTGCCACTGTCCACATGGGCAGCCACATGGGGATTATGTGCTGAGTTTCCCGGAGGGTCTCGCGAGCAGAGCGGACGGTGGGGCCAATGCACGGGGTCCCCCGACCCCCACACGGGGGTCTGGGGGCTGTGCGGGGCCGGCCTGGGCTCTGCAGGGCAGTTCAGATGCGGGCACCCCCCACGTGACGGCGACTGAGCCGAAGGAAGGGGGTGCTGCCCACGGGCCCCCAGTGCCACGGGGCGCAGCGGCGGGAGGGGCTGGTGGCTGCGCTGGGTGACGGGGAGGCGGGTGGCCGGTGTCACCTGATCAGGGCGGGCAGCTGGAAGCGGTCCAGGCAGAACTGGATGAAGGCCCGCAGGTCGGTCTTGCTGATGCCGCCGATGGGGTTGATGTCGGCACTGGAGCAGTCGTACTTGGTCAGGTAGCCGAGGAGGCTGCGGAGGGAAGGGACGCACGCGTCCATGTGGCCGACCCTGGGCCCACGGATTCTGCCTGCTTGGGGACCTAAGGCCCAGACCTAGTCACTGAGGCCTCATTTCTCTGGGGCCGGGAGCCACACGCGCCACGTCCGAGCGTCCTGGGGAGTTGGGTGTGGCTGGGCGGGCAGCAAAAGGGACAGAGGCTGCAGGTGGCCGAGGACAGGCCCAGGTCCACAGGGAGCAGAGGGAAGAGCGGGCAGAGATGGGCGGACAGAGGGGGCAGGGCCAGCTCTCCCGCCGGTCACCTACACCCTGTGGCGGGCAGGCCCCCATGATGCCCACGGGCTCCACACAGGACCGTGCAGCTGTGACGGCCCCGCGGGCCTCGAGCAGGGGACCACGCTGGGGTGGGGATGCTACAGGCAGACACAAGGCCTTCAGAGAGGAAGGGACAGGCTCTGACCAGCAGGCGCCCTGCACACAGCGCGAGGGACTGCGTGTGAAGGGGTGTGAGGTGGGACCGGCAGGGCAGCCCTGCCTGGGGAGCCCGCGTCCAGCTTCTGTCCGAGACGGCAGAGAGCTCGCCTGCATTCAAGCCACTCGCCGGTTGTCCGCCCTCAGCCCTGCCCCAGGCGGTTCTGGGCTGCTGGCCGCCACCTACCCAGGGGCATCCTGCCACATGGGGCCGGCCACAGATGGATGGATGGAGAGAGATGGAGAGATGAAAAGAAAGATGGATGGGGAGAAGGCTGATGAATAAATAATGGATACACAGGTGGGTGGGCAGATGGGTAGAGGGTGGACAGGTACGTGGGTGGGTGGATGGATGGGTGGATGGAGAAACGGATGGACAGATGGGTGAACAGACTGATACGGAGGACCCAGAGACAGACGCAGTTTGGAAATTAATCACGGATGAGAAGCACCGAGCAACAGAAGAGGAACGGCGGGTTGGAACAAAGGCCCGCGAGGGAAATCGGGAACGCACGGCTGCGGAATCCAGCCAGACTCTGGTGCTGGGCCTGAAGGTCAGCTGAGCGGTTCCCAGCGCCCGGCGCCCGGGCCACACACACCTCTCGTCCACGTTGGCGGATCCCAGCACCAGCAGTCCGCCGCGCGCACCCCGGGCCCAGAGGCTCAGCTGACCAAAGAGGTAGGCGATGACCATCCTGACCCGGGCCTGGACACACAGGGACGCGTCAGCCGGGGGCACAAGCGTGGGACACATCTGCTCTCACTGCTCGGCTCAGCCCCGAGGAGAGGGCCCTGGGCGAGCTCTGGGAGCACAGTGTCCGCATCCAGACAGAACGAGCCCAGGCCCGTCTGCGTCCCCAGGTGCTCAGCAGCCCCAGAGGAAGGACCCGGAGCGGAGTCGCAAGCTTCGGTGGGGCCGAGGGCAAGGCCGATGGGCAGGGGTCACCAGCAGCAGCTGCGGCCCAGGTCCCTCCCCTCCACAGGCGCCAGCGTCCACGCCCCGCAGCAGCCGGGCCTGGGACACAGGACACCTGCTCACAAACACGCACTCACACTAATGCACACACCTGCATGCACACAGGCCCTCACACTCATACAGGTCTCACTCCTGCAGTCACGCCTCACGCTCACAGGTGCACTAAGGTACACTCCTTCACTGTGCACGCGCGCACGCCCGTCTACAAGCCTGCGGCCCAGCAGCGCCCGGGTACCCGTGGGCCTGGAGATGGGCCGGAACGCACCTGCACATTCTGCAGCGCTAGGTTCTCCCTGCTGCTCCCTCCGTGGACCGCGAACGCTGGGCTCCGGCCAGTCACCAGGCTGAAGATGCCCAGGACGGCCCTCACGGCGGGCTCGATGCTGAGACCCATGTGGTGGCTGTGGGGTCAGGGGGCATCAGGGATGCAGACACAACACAGAGCCACACTCAGCCGCTGACGGGCACAGGCTGGTGACCAAAGGCATGCGGCACCCGCTCTGTGACGGTCAAACAACCCATCGCCCCAGGGGCGCATCCCCCCACTCCATGCCCAGGCAGCACACCGGCCCGCCCTCTGCCTCCAGGGACTGGTCTCTCCTGGACATTTCCCAGGAAAGGGTCTGCTGTCAGCGCAGCTGGCGGTCCTTTGTGTCGGGCTTCTCTGAGTGCTGTGGCCACGGTGCATCCGCGCTGCCCGGGTCAGATGCCGCCTGTGCCGATGGCACGCGCCATGCAGAGGCCTGGAATCCTCCAGCATCCTCTGCCCCCCTCACCGTGAGACGGCGACTCTGGTGCTTGGCCCGGGTGCCGGGCTCCACCGGGCCTGCTCGGGGTCCTTCGGGTACAGATCGGGGCGCAGCACTGGGGCGGGGGGCAGCGTGCAGCAAGCTGGCATGAGGGCCGGCAGCTCCCCGTGGAGTGAAGCCTCCCTCCCTCCTTCCGCAGGTTCACAGAAGCCACTGGTGGCGGCAGGCAGTGAGCCAGGCAGCGGGCCGGGCATCGGCCAGCCCCTCTGACAGCCGTGCGGGCTCTAGCTCCGGCACCAGACTCAGCAGCTGAGCGCAGCATGATTTTCCATTTCCCTAAAACCTGCCTCAGGCCAAGAGCACAGAGCCCCTCTGCTCCCACTGTACACGGAGCCCCAGCGCGGTCTCGGGTCTCCAGCCCTGACCCTCGTCAGCGCCCTGCCGTCCAGCGCCCCAGGCACCCACCTTCCTATCTGCTGGGCCAGCTCCCGGGCCCTATCGCACGTCTCCTGGGAGGAGTTCTCGCTGGCCATGTAGCAGGTGGTCAGCACGCGTCCACAGAGCTCTCGGGGGTCCTGGGGCGTGTAGCTGACCTCATTCAAGATGTTCCGGACATCGGCCAGCACTTGCTGATCTAAACACGGCCCAGACAAAAGGGTGGCGGCCACACCCTGTGATCGAGGCACGGCCGGCCGCTGCCCGTCGGAGGGGCGCACCGCCCGCGTGGGTGCACAGGGCCTGCTCAGCTCAGAGCACACACGGGAGGACTGACCCGAAGCCCGGCTTCTTTCCCCCGGCCACGCTGACGCACACGCAGCCCCAGATGCCTGTGGCGCGAGAAACTGGCCCGGCTGGCCCAGGCCACCTCCACCCTCGGTGCCCAGGGCCTGACCTCCTCTGTCCTCCCGAGGGCCAGCGTCACCTACTTCCTCTCTTCACGGCCTCGCAGACCAGATGGCACATGGAGTGGACGAGACAGGCAGTGGCCGCGCTGTCCACGCCGCCACTCAGGGGCAGGAAGAACCCCGCCTGGAGGGGCCGAGCACAGGTGTGAGTGGAGCCTGCTGGACGCGACCCCCAGCGACCCCCAGCGACCCCGCAGCCCCATGCAGCTCCCGCAGAAATGCCCGCAGCTGCCCCGGGACGAAGACGCCGGCCCGTTCCAGGCGCCCTGCATTTGAGGGCAGAGACCTCCGACCTGGAAGAACACTGGGCTGAGCGCCCACGCGACGACAGGCGCACCGGCGGCCCAGCGGGTGGGGCCGCGCCCGGATCGCTGAGCACCCAGCCGTCCCGTCACGTCGCGGCCCCGCGGGGCTGGGCTCCCGAGCGAGTCCGGAAGCGCCGTCTGATGCTTCTGTGCAGACGGCCTGGCTGCTCGGGGCCTCCACAGGCCAAGGGGGCGGAGCGGGAGGACGGTGTCTCACCTGCTGGCTGCGCCGTAGGATGTCCCAGAGCCAGCACGCGGGTCCGAGGCTGGGGACAGGGGGCATCGGGTTGGACACGGAGCTGGTCCTCGGCTCACCCGGGCACCTCCCCTGGGGGCTGTCACGGCAGCGGCGTGGCCATGGCACCCGTGGGAGACCCCCCTGAAGGGACAGGGCCGCCTACCTGATCTCCTCGCCGACACTGTGGTATCGCCACTCGATGGGCTCGGACAGCGGCGCCAGCAGGTCCTCGTGGGGCGGCGAGAGGGCGAAGGCCACCTTCACACGGGGGTAGGGGCGCACCCTGCTGGCCTGTGGGTGAGGGTGGAGACCAGGGATGGCGCCCGCGCCCCGCGAGCCACGTCCCTCCACGGCCAGAGCCAACACGTGGACACACGCCTCTTCCTCCCCTTCCTGCCTGCCGGCCTCTGCTGGCCTGCGTTCCTGCCGCACTCTGCTCACAAAGTAAAAGGACAAGCTGCGTGGGGCCCAGACCCTCACGGGTCCCACACAGCTGAGCAAGGGCTCCCTGGGACGTGGGAGACGCACGTCAAACAGGGGACAGCCCGTCGCAGAAGGACAGGCGGGGGCGCAGGTGGGGCTGTGGAGACGGCGGACCCCTGGGTCGCTGCCGGGGCGGGGGCAGCGGCGGTGCGGGGGGCGGGCTGGCAGGGCCTCCAAAGCGAACAGCCGAGTTACCCTAAGTCCCGACAATTCCACTCCCAGGTGCACACTCAAGAGAAATGGAAACTATGTCACTAAGCACCCGCCGTTGGGCGAATGGGAGCAGAGACGCGGCGCCGTCCACGCGGATGGACACAGCCCTTCGCAGAGATGGAGCCCTGCCGCTGGGGACAATGCAGGCAGCACGAGGGGACGCCGCTCAGTGAGGAGGAGAGACAGACACCCATGATCTCACCCACCTGGACGGTAAACAAGGCGAAGGAACTGAGTGAAGAAAGCAACCCCTGGGCGTCAGCCACAGAACTGAGGCGACCAGCGGGGACCGGGGTGTGGGCTGGGGAGGGAGCGAGGGGTGGGCCCCATGGACGTGGCAGGACTGTGGCCACTCGGTGGTGGGCAGGCTGGGCTGGTGTCATTTGAGGAGCGGGAAGCCCGCCATGTGGGCCGATAGTGTTTGTGAATCCGGTGCCTCAGTGCAGGTGTTCAAACAGCACTTTGGACCACACAAAACATCACAGTGTGACCAGTCATCATCACCCAGAGGAAAGGTAGAAACACCGAACGCCTCAGATGACCGACTACCAAAAGTGGCCAACCCATTCGCTGGACGAGTGCTGGACAGTCCGGGCATGGACGTATGACAGGCTATGGCTGGACATCCCACTCAGGAAACTCAGCCGGGCACAAAGACCACATCGCATTTGAGTCCCGTGTCTGAGTGTCCAAACGAGCGCCCGCAGAGACAGGCGGCACCCGCGGGTGGCGGACAGGGGTCGGGGACGGGGAACGAACAGGGCGCAGGCCGGCGGGTCCAGGGCTCTCTCCGGCTGCGGGGAAGGCTGCGGGAGGCCAGAAGGACGCCAGGCGGAGAGCGCCGTCCCTGGTCGGGGAGGCCTGACGCCGCTCTTAGGAGAGGAGCCTCTGGTCCTGGGGGCGGCTGCCCAGGCAGGCGTCCACAGCAGCACTCACCGCCAGGTTCCGCGATGAAATCTCTGCCCGGTAGCTCCTGACATCTTCCAGGTCCAGCGTGGCGGTGAGCACTTCCTGGGGAAGGGAGGTGCGAAGGAGTCAGGCTCCCACCCGCATCCACCTGTGATAGGAGGGACTTGGAAACGACAGGGTTAATGCAGCAAGGGAGCGGCCTTGACAGTAACCAGAGGAAACTTTGTAACCATAAACGAAAGAAACACTGTCCTGTCTGTGTAGGGCGCTGGCCGAAAAGTATAAAAGATTGAGCCCCGGTGCAATTCGGGCTCAGTCTATGGATGAGAATCCCTGAGCCACTGCGAGCAGGACAAACACCGCTTGCTTCCTGGTAAAGCCTCGGTGCCCCATTTCTCTGTTAAGGGGCCTGCAACACACAAACCTGCTGCCTTCCAGGCTGTGCCAACTGCATGCTGCTGTCTCTTGTCCCTCGAGGCAGGGACTGGGGACCTATGGGTTCCTAGGGGAATCCAGGGACGGGACAGCCAGCACTGCTGCCCACCCCAGACGCACACTAGTGCTCAGGAATTAGGAGGCTGTCTGCCATCCTGCAGTAAATGTCTGCTGGGAGCTCCTGGCAGTTTCTCTTGAAAAGACGCACAGCGGTGCCCCCTGGTGGCCTAGCAGTCCATCGCACTTTGGGAGCAGTCCCACACCACCCCAAAGTCCTGGGTTCAAGACCAGGAGATGCAGTGTGGGGGAGGACAACCAATGTGAACTAAAAAAACAGATAAATGCTGCTTCCTCTTCTCTCTGCCTGCTTGCCTGCTCTCCTACATTTCTGTCTGTCCCTTTCCTTTGAAAAAAATATACACATGGGTGGGGACCTAGGTCCTTCTCTGTGTTTGCCGTGTGAAGACAGAATGGCTGGAGCTACTGCAGCCATTCTGTGAAAATGAGGAGAGCCCAAAGCAGAGGAAGGCCGAGTGAGTATGATGGCCAGGTGGACCAGGCTCGGCAATCCACTGTGGGCCCAGCCTGGGCACTGCCTGGTTTTTCAGAGAGGACGTGGTCTTGCCAAGGAGCCCACTAGGCAGGAGGCACCATCTCCGACACTGAGCAGAAAGGATGAGCCTGTGGATTCTAACTCTCCGGGACGCTCTCCCTTGAAAATCAGGGTCTGGGGACATGACTTGGAGGACATCCGTGGGGCCATGCCTGTCTAGGCAGGTGCCGTGGAGCCTTTAGGGCTCCATTCAGTCGGTCCACCTGGAACTGAAGCTAACTCACAACCACCTCCCCACTGACGCTCCAAGGAGGCACCAGACACAAGCTCATCTGTGCAGGGACCGTCGGGCGGGCCCCCGGGCCATGTGCCTGTGAGGGACCTGGCAGGCAGGCCCATTGCCATGGAGCCCGGTGGCACCCCCTCAGCAAGGAGGGAAGAGGAAATGACCCAAAGAGCAGGTGCCCTGGGGGAGCCCTCAAGGGTTCCGGGGGTGAGAGGGGAGGCGATGGGGCGAAAGCAGTTACCACGTCATCCAGGGAGAACTGGGTCCCCTGCGCGAAGACGCGGCCGTTCACAGCGATCATGGCGCAGCCGTCATAGTACAAGCGGTCCCCGTCACAGCCCTTCTGGTTGGCCAGCAGGTAGATGCCCCCGTTCTGGAAGCGACAGCCATGTCGGCCTGGGCAATTGCCTCCCGCACACGCGCACACACAGCTGCAGGAGCTCCCGTGGCCCACAGCCCTCCCCTCGAAGCCGTGACAAGGCCCCGCAGGGGAGCAGGTGCGCCCTGTGGAAGCAAGTGAAATGCAAACCAGCCCGAGTGACCAGACGCACGGCTGTGACGGGACACTGTGCCACCACGGGCGAGGCCCGACTGCCTGTGTCCCGACGGGGCAGCGCCCGCCGCGCAGCTGCTGAGGGTCCAGCACGGCCGGTTCGAGGGGCACCACGGGGGCCGAGGCCTACCTTGGCGGTGGCCGAGGTCACCAGGTCCACCCTGGTGTGGGCTTTGCGCAGCACGTGGTGGCTGCCCGAGGCATTGGTGAAGATCTCCACGCCGTCCAGGCCCATGTCGATGTGCGGGCTGCGGGCAGAGGAGGCACCAGGGCGCTGAGCTCCCAGGTCTCCACCGCCCGACCCATGACTCCAGGATGCGGGAGGCTGACCTGTGCGGCGTCCAGAGCTCCTCGCACACCTCACTCCCGATGCAGGTGTCCCAGGTGGACAGCACGGCGTCCCCAAAGGGCACGGTTTCCTGCAGTCAGGGGACAAGAGCACCCTGTCTTGGCCTGGCTGACCCAGGACCGGACGCCGTCGGAGGCCCTCAGAAGCCCACAGCCCTGTGTCACGCCCTCCGGAGCCCCCTTCCCCTAGAAGGTTCCCAGCCCCGGGGGCCGGGCGCCGGCAGGCCTCTCTGCTGCTGTCCCTACGGTCACACATTTCCTGAGCTACTAGACACACTCGGGCGGCCACAGGGCGGCCAAGGGGAGAGGAGCTGTGGCTCAGCTCCTGGGGCCCCACGGGCAGTAATCTCATCCTGAGCTGTCCCTGCTCGCCAACCGCACTTCCTACTTAAGGGTGCGCCCCAGGGGACAACTCAGTAGCATTCAGTCCCTGAGTTAGCAGTGACCTGCAGGGCTGCACAACGTCTGGGACACCAGGCCATGGCCACAAAGCACGAGGGACGGGAGCTCCCAGGAGGGGCCGAGCCTTCCCCAGAGGTCGCCACACAGGCTCACGGGAGATGGGATGGACCGGCACCTGCCGACTGGGTCACATGCGGGACACCTAATGCACACTGGCAGCTCACCCTGGCCTGGAAGCCAACTCACCCTCCCCTGAATACCAGCATTCATTTGCATCCGCTCGCATCCCTGGTGAGAAATCATCCCGGGGGCCTGGAAGGTGGCCAGACCAGGACTGGGCTCCCCACCAGCGCGAGCGCTACTCCCTCACACGGGGAGAGCGGTGCCTCCTTCCCGCTGCCCCGTCCGCTGCCCCGCCCTGCACCTGCTGCCAGAGTCCTCCGCACGGGATGTGCTGCCCCTGCACCCGATTCCGGACTCCCTGCTCCCCTATTCCAAACACCCCTGCACCCGATTCCAGGTGCCACTGCACCCCTGCTCCCAGGCATCCTGCGCCAATTCCAAATGCTCCTGCATCTGAAAGAAGTTTTACTCCCAGAGACGCACCTGCTTGGTCAGGTTCTGGATCATCCGAGGGAGAAAATACTCCTCTGTCTGCCTGGAAAGGAAAACACTGCAAGTCTGAGAACCATCTCGGGGAAAAAGGACACAGGCTTCCAAATGTCCCCGAAAATCAAACCAAGAGCTTCCAACTGGTTAGGCAGCAAAGGCTCTGCCAAGGTCGAACAGAGATGACTCGTGCCCTCATCCCCTCCCCAGGCGACACGGGCAGGACTCCCAGACGCGTGTGGGGGTATCAGCCGAAGGGCCCCCCCGGGGAGAAGCCCAGGTGGAGCCCCTGGTCAGAGCGACGACAGGGCACTAACCTACATCACCACGGAAATAAAGCAACGCTCCCAAGGCACAAGGTGGATGGAGAGCTGGGCAGACAGCTTGAGCCCTCCAGGACTCGCGGTACCACACCAGATGATGGATTTAAAAGTAGAGACACCTTTTTAACAGGACAACTGGGCATCCAAATGCAAAAAGTGACTCTCTGGCCCAGAGCTGGACACTCCCGAGTGTCTGTCGCCAGACGAGGGGGATAAGAAGATGTGGTAGATGAGCGCCATGGAATACTACTCAGCCCTAAAAAAGATGGAGCCCTGCCATTCGTGACCACAGGACAGACTGGAGGGGACGGGGCTCGGTGAGATGAGTCAGGAGAGAGAGAGATGCCTGCTGACCTCACTTGCCTGAGGACTATAAAGGAACAAACAGAAAAAACAAAACCCAGCCTTGGATGTTGACAAGACCTGAGGTCACCAGAGGAGAAGGGGTGAGGGTGGGAGCAAGGGGTGGTGGGTCCCCTGGACAGTGCGGAGGACCTGTCATCTGGTGGTGGGCAGGGAGTGTGGTCGCATTTTTGATGGTTGGGGAACCTGCACATGGGGGCTCATGTTAGTTTGCAAATCAAAGTTACCTTGATAAAAACTTCAAACGAGTGCAGGCACAGAGCTCGTATCCTTCACGAAGGGCTAACTCAGAGTGGACAGCCGACCTCCAGGTAAAGCACAAGACGCCCCCGGGAGGCACCCTCGATGGGCCGAGGGCTGGCTTTTTACCGCGACAACAAAGACGCGGTCCACAGGAGAGAGTCCCTGGCAGGACCCCATTCCAACCAGAAATGGCTCAGCAAAAACCACGTCAAGAGGCTGAGGAGACAAGACAGACTCGAAAATATCTGCAAAGTCGCGTGCGGTAAAGCCGTCATCCAGAACACACCAAGACCTCTGCAAACTCGGCAAGAACTCTTAAAACCCGGTGAAAAATGGGGCCAAAGGCCTTGGCAGACACCAGGGGAGAGAGGAGATGAGACGGTGCTTGTCCGGTCACAGTGTGAGGTCCCACGGCTACGGCCCCGTCCAGACATGACCTCCGGTGCCGGCGGACGTGGGCCCGGGAGGTCCGGTCGCTGCCGGCCACGAGACTGGAAAACGGTGCCGCCATTGGGGAGAAGGCTGGGTGACGCCTGACAAAGTTAAATGTGCTGGTGGCGTAGCACCCAGCCTCACGCTCCCTGGTATTGACCGAAGGAGCTGAAAGTGTCCGCACAGAGCCGCACGGGGACGTTTCCGGCAGCTTGCTCAGGACTGCCGCCTCTGACGCCACCCAGGCGAGCTCCAGAGGTGATGCCCTCTGCGGTCCGAGCTGACCAGGCGCTGCTGCGGCCGGTGCTGAAGAGAATGAGCTCCGAAGTCCTCAAAAGACACGGAGGCACCTTCCAGGCACATCGCCCGGTGAAAAGAACCACGGACCAGGATTCCAAGCATGTGACGCTCGGGAGACGGAGAAACGACGGCGAGTCGGAGGGCAGGGACTGCGGGCTCAGGGGGGCGGGCGGCCGCGGGGCCTGGGGCTCCGGGGTCCGGGAGACGCCACGGCTGCCTCTCCATTTTGCTGTGGACCTAAACCGGCTCTGAAGACAAGTCTGAAAAGAAAATCAGATGGCTCACAAACTTGACCTCCAACAGGCTGTGGAAATGCACCAGCACTCGGGGGAAAGAACACACATCTACGAAGACAGAAAATAAGAAAAAGCCTCGCTGAGAAAAGAGCACAGACATTTGCTGACGTCAGTAGACTTCAAGGGAGTAAGAAGTCCTAGAGGCACCTCAGCAGAAAGTACAGGTCATCTACAAAAAAAACAACCAACAGCGGGCTGGCCAAGGGCCCCCTTCTAAAAATACTTTCATCGCGCACAAGTGCAAAAGCACACGTGTTGGTGCGCCCTGGCGGAGGAGCGGTTGGGTCTGCCGCCTCTGGCCAAGCACAGTCCACACGCATCCCAGGACCAGTGGGAACAACCAAGCCAGACAACTAAATAAAATAAATAAGATGCTTCTCCTTCTTGCTCGTCCTTCTTACCTGCCTCTGCAAGTCTTTGTTTCTGCCTACATCTTTCCTTGAAAAAATAATGTTTTAAGAAAATGAATAGCATGTGTGTATGATTAAAAAAAGAATCCTGAAGTGACCACAGTGCGACGACCACTGGGACCTGGGCCCCCTCCTTCGATGCGGCCCCTGGAATTGTGTTCCCTGACACGCAGACATCTGCACAGGTCATGGCCAGGCCTGACTCTTTAAACGTGCCTTCGCATATGTTGCGAGTCCGCTGTGGGGTTGAGCAGCTCTGTCCATGCCGCATAGCTCGGGACGCTGCCAGGGTGAGCCCCGGCTCCCGCTCTCTGGGGCAGCTGGTGCCGCCTGCGGGTGCTGCTCCCCCAGGAGGTGAGGCCCACAGGCCCGGCTGCAGCCCAGACCACGTCCCCTCACGCGGGAAGCCCTGGGGGCAGCTCTGTGCCCAGAGCGCGTCCACGGAGAACCGAGCTGTTCTGGGCGAGGCCTCCGACACAGGCAGAGCGAGCAGCAGTCTGTTCTGGGTCCGGGTTTGCTTCATCATCAAGTCTGTGGGGCGATGTGCGACTTTCAAATCCACATCACTGCATCAAAGGGCAAAGTGCTGGGTGGACGTCAGCGTTACCGCAAGAGAAAGAGGCCAGTGTCCAAAGAAGGACGGGTCTGGCTCCACTGGTAGGACAGCGAAGACAGATGCAGTTAGGGGGACAGGGGTCCATGGCAGAAGGTCAGCAGAGTGCTCCTGGCGTGATGGGCACGCCTGTGTCTTCTTTTGGGTGGAGACAGCCCGGAGGCGCGGCCGCCAAGCAACACGCAGAGTCGCGCCAGTCACGGCCTGGTGTTCGCTGTCCACACTCACTTATAAAAACGAGGAGCGAACACTTGTCGGTAAGTCATTCCTCAATCGTGACGGGAACAGCAACCCGGGTATTATGGGAATCACGTCATTCTTTACCAAGCCAAGGCTTCAGAGAAGAGGAATTTTTTCTAAATGTGTTCTGACTAGAATTCCGGCATCCACGTCTGGAGGAGACGGGACCCCACGTCTCTGCAGTCTCTCTACTCGAGCCAGGACGCGCTTGCCCCACTCAGCTGCTGGGAAGACGCGCCGCGTCGCCCCACGGCCGGTCAGTTTCCACAGGCCCAAGTACCAATCATCAGTGACACACAGACAGGAGCCAAACACAGAGGCCTGATGCACTTTCCAGGTCAAAACCGGAAAAAGCCCCAGAGCCCTGGCACCACCGACATTTCTATAGAAACGACGCAGAATGTCGGTCCAGAAAAACCGGGCCACGTGGTCACAAAAGGGAGCTGAGTGGCGCACACACTGGAAGGGAGAAGTGGAATCCACTGTCCGCCACACAATTTCTGCTTGGACAGAAGACTGACCCAAGCAGCGGAAAAACGACCAGTCACAGAGGGAGCAAGGCTTCCCTTGCAAACGCAGCGCACAAATCTAAAGTTTCCCAGGTGACAATATCAGCCACTTAAAACGGAATGTCAAGGATTCCGTTTATGACAGCAGCAACGATGCATGAAGAGGAACGACTATAAAAGAATGTCGGGCAGGGATCTGTGCCCAGAGGACATCTGACAAAATCAGGAGCAGGTGTGTCTGTCAGACGGAGGCCGGGGGTGCTGTGACCCTCCTTTCCCAGGCACGGGCCGGCCCAACACACACGCTCACACACACACACGCACGCTCACATACGCGCTCACACGCACACTCACATACTCACACGCACATGCTCACATGCACACAACTCTCACTCATATGTGCATGCGCGTGCACGCTCACACTCACTCACACGTGTGCACGCACACACATGGTCACACACGCACACATGCACGCTCACACATGCACGCTCACGCTCACACATGCAGGCTCACACGCGCGCACACGCACACGATGCTCACACACACTCACACGCGCACACGCTCACACTCACACGCGCACACATGCATGCTCACACGCGCACGCTCACACACGCACTCACACGTGCATGCACGTGCACACTCATACACTCACACACGCTCACACTCACACACACGCTCACACACGCTCCCCACCCGAACGGCCCAGCCCCAAAGCTCGAGTGAAAACCCTGGGGCCAGGATCACTCAGGATCCACCAATGAGGACGCCCTGGGGGCCTAGCGGTCTACTACACCCTGGGCACGGGCCACACACATCCGAAGTCCCCAATCCGCATCCCAGGAGCAACTACCCAATGAAATAAGTAAGCGCTTCCTCCTCCCCTCCCATGCCCTCCCCTCTGCTCGCCCTCATTCCCCCTTCAGCTTTCCTTTGGAGAAAAAGGGACTGGTGATGGCAGTGACTGATCGCTGTGACCTGCGGTCAGCTGGCTGGCATCCAGTCGACAGCGTCAAGAGTGCCACATCTATGTGTCAGGACGCCCGGGCCTGAGCCCGTGCTGCACCCCTGTGCCCCCAGCCGCCACACACAGGGTCCCCAGGCCCCGACTCACCGGCTCTTGGCCCAGGGCGTGAACCAGCGCAGCTCGTGGTAGTTGCCTTCGTTGGCCAAGGCCATTTTGGGCCTAATGAGCAGGATCTTCCTGCAGGCCGGGGACAGGTGGTTCTTGAGATGCAGGAGAGGAGCTGCGCACCCTCCGTCCCAGGGACGAGCTTCACAGCTCCGACCGACAGGGCTGCCCGTCCATCGGGCAGCGGATGTCCAGGGTCTTCAGGATGATGACAAGCCCCTCTCCCTTCCCTAGACTGACGTCCCAGCCGCAGGGCTGTGTCCCCAGACCTTGCCCTGTGGCCCTTCTCTGTCTAGCCCTGGGGGTGCCCGTGTCCTTGGGGACCAGGACCAGGAGGAGCCAGGCCACTTGCGCCGCCCAGCAGTGCGTCGGCTCTCAGGAAGGACGGGGTATTTCCTGAAGCTTCCCCACACGCGGCTCCAGCACCCATGCCCCAGAGCCGGGCGAGCATGATCACTGTGCTCCTGGGTCACCTACCTGTTGAGAAAGATGACCCTGCAGTTGTAGCGGACGTTGCGGTGCATCACGGGCCTGCCGAGAGAGGGCGGGCTGCAGGGAGAGCACGCCCACGGGGGTTCCCGTCCTCCCCGAGACTGGCCCAGGCCAGCCTCGGGGGCCGGGGTCCCTGCAACAGCAGATTCTGCGACCGGGTGCGAGCTCGAGAGGACAAAGTCGGCCCCGCGGGCTCATCCCGGCCTCCGCAACAGAAGTTCTCCAACCTCCCTCCCCACGCTGGCCATCTCTCCACCTGGCAGCCTCCTGAACTTGTCCTTGGACGTCCACTCCTGTTCAACCACCATACCGCCCAGCAGGTCCCTTCAGTAGGCAGGCTGCACCCCTCAGGAGACAAGCGTCACACTCCCCCCACCTGCTATCATCCGCTCTGCAGGGGTGTGTGGGGACAAAGACGGAGGGGCTGGCACTTTGCTGACCACTAGTCAGGCAGAGCCAGGCTAAGCCGGGCAGAGCCGGGCAGAACTCGACTGACTCAGGCAGAGCCAGGCTGCCGGGCTGAGCTGGGTTGACTCAGGCAGAGCCAAGCAGAGCTGGGCAGAATCAGACTGAGTCAGATTAAGCTGGGCAGAGGTGGGCAGAACCCTGTCCAGGCTGAGAGCCGGGACGCTCGGGGCCCAGGCACAGGGGATCTGCCCCACGGGAGTGCAGAGGACGGGGTGTAGGATAAAGGAAAAAGCTAACAGATCTATCCCCAGGGGTGGGATTAAATAATGCAGGGACATCAGGAGGAAACAAAACCCATCTGCTAACTAACAGCCCACGCCTCCAGCAGGCCAGCCGCTGTCAGTTTGGACTCCATGCGTCAACCTGGCGCTCCAGCTGGGGTTGAGGGAGGGTGCGGCCCTGGCTCACGGGCCACACAGGCGGCTCTGGCCAGAGCTTCTATCCTCATCAACCAGTTTGCCCAGAGCGTGAAGTATACCTGTCTTTAAATGAACCCAGGCCCACAGAGAACACAGAGGAGGAAGCCCTTGACCGAAAAGAAAACAAACAAGAGCAGCACCAAAAACATAAAGTTTAACATAAACAAAATTAAACCCCCAACAACTTACAAAGAAAAGTACATTCATCGTAAGTGGGAACAGGTTGGTATGTTTCATAGAAAGAAACGTTTGCACATTAGATGCAAACATTGCCGCTGTGGGCGAAGCGGAAGGGTGCCACACACGACCAGCCAAAGAAAAGGTGGAGTCATAGTAACGGGACTGACACACCAGCACCTGCACCTGCGGTCGGCACTGGTGTCTGCGCACCTGTGGGCCGACATCCTGGGAGGGCGCGACCCCCGCCATCAGGGACAGGGCCGGGGCCATGGGCGCAGATCCAGTGACAGGAACCACAAGTGACGGCCACGCCCGCCGTGTGACAGTGCGCAATGTCCTCTCGCTTACTCAAGGTGTGTCCACATGTGCCGGAGCTCCCGGGAGTCACATGAGAACCGCTCCAGTCTGCCTCCTCAGGGGGAGGCTGTCTGGGTCCAAACCCACCCTCTGCACGGGCCTGCGACCCTGGAACGTGCAGACTCCCCGACGTCGGCGCGGCCCGGGCACCAGCCTGAGCCCCGCTCCCGAGCCGCCTCTCCACGCGCCCACACTCACATGCCCACATCGCAGATGATGTCCTGCGTGGTCGGGGACTCCAGGAGGACCTCCAGGGCTTGGAAGGAGTGCAGCAGGGTGTCCGACTCCTGGTAGTGGTCCCAGCACCCGTAGCCACTGCGGAGCGGGAGCGGGGTGGCGGGGTGAGAGGGGCCTGCAGGCGCAGGGGCCCCGGCCGCTCTCTGCAGCCACTCTGTTGTGCAGCTGCTCAGAATAACTGCGACAAAAATCGAGGCTTTTACTGAAAACTAGGAAACACCGGACTCCATCCCTTCCTCTTGGTTTTGGGGTGCGATGAGAAATTCTCTCTTCCGTCCAAAACGTCTGCACCTGATTTTGTGTTCACCTTTAATGTGGTCCCACCACACTGACGTGCGTGAAGAAGATGCAAAGGAAGCCGAGGTGGCTCTACAAGAACATACTCGTCAGGTGAGGGCGACCAGGAGCCCTTCAAGCCACCCACACGGCTGCCCTGAGCGCCTGCTAGAGGCTGCGACACGCCGAGCTGTCTTCAGAGAAGGCACGTGCTTGTCCTAACCTGTGACGCTGTCTTACTCAGGACAGGGTCTTCACAGGTGTAATTAAGTGCAGGTTCTAACACTGTAATCACGCGATTCGTCACCGGGGCCCTCGATCTGAGGGCAGCGTCCTTCCAAGAGACAGAAGCGGGAGCAGGGGGAGGTGGTGTGAAGACCGAGGCAGGGACTGGAGGGAAGCGGCCACAGACCTGGTGTTTCTGCGGCCGGAAGAGCCAGGAGCCACCCTCCAGCACCTCGAAGATGGGCTCTGGCCTCCCGGACCGGGAGGGAACCACCCAGCTCACGGGGCTAAGTCATAGCAGCGGGGAAGCACACAGGCGCCTCAGCAACGCCCCAGGGTCACAGTTCTGGCTGCAGCAATGTCCTAACCCAGGTTCTAATAAGCAAGTGCAGAGCATCCGAGGCCCACTTGTAACCTTCTGGAGCCGCCTCCCCACCTGCGGCCGTCCGCAGGCGATGCTGCAGACGATGAGCAAACTGCACACACTTCAGCCACAAAGCCCTTTGTCACTGTGATGTCTGGATATCCGATCGCTCCTCCCGCCCTCGGCTCTGCTTGAAGGAGAGCCCGGCTGTCAGGTGAAAACTCCGTCAAGAAGCGCCATGCGAGAGGGGACCGACGCTGTGCTTTCCCATGAACACACAGGCTCCTGGTTTGTGGGTGTCCTCTGCTGCCTCCCCGGCGGCTCCCTGCCCCTCACACAACACCAAATAACCACGCGATGCCAGGCACACTGCAGCCGACGTCCAGGCGCTGGGCTGACCTCACCCCGCGGCCAGCCTGCCACTGGCCAGCATACTCTAACAGGCTGGCCAGAAGGTGCCCAGGGCCCATCTAGGGTGGTGGCCTCCCATGTACCAAGCCTAAACACTGGTCCGGGGAAGACCATCGGCCTCTGCAGGGGAGGACCTAGACCCAGGGGTCAGCCTGCCAGAGAGGTGTCGCACCCCCCGCCATTCTCCTGAATGTGCCCCACCACGGGGCGGAGCTGGAACCCCAAACAGTAGTTATAAGAAGAGAGTATGCTCGGTGAAGACACCTGGCTTGTTCCCTGCCACAGTTTCCTCCCTGGAACTTGCAATGACAAGCCTGCTGACCCCACCCATGGCAAGTCACCTCCCTGGCATCCCTTGCCTTTTCGAATGACAGGTCTAGACTAGGGAAAAGAACAGGACAAAGAAAAGGATGAGGATGGAAGCTGAAGTGACTGGGCCCAATGCTGCTGGGGGACAGGGGCTGCGGGGTCAACCCCTCTCAGGACAGAACAGACGAAACACACAAAACTGGATGAAGAAAATCAACTTGAAAAGAGTGCCTCGGAACGAAGACACAAACACCTGAGAGAAGGTAGTTCTGTTCACACCAGGTCCAGACACAGAGAGCAGGGGCCAGGAACTGGCTGCCCAGGGGCTTCCGGATGCCAGGCTGTGCAGGCCCACAGGGCCACCAAGCCAAGTCAGAAGAGAGCAAGAGCTTGCGAGAAGCTCAGTGTGGCAACTAAGTGATGACTTCTGAATAAGGGGCAAGAGGGAATTGAGAAATCCCTTTCTCCATTGTTGCAAAAAGGCCAAGCAGAAGGAATCCCTTCCACTCGCTTCTGGAAAGATGCTGAGATCACAAAAGGAAACTTCCATGGGCAAATACGAAATGCTGACCTGGGTAGGGGGATGGGAAAAGAGCCGCCTGGCCTTGAAATCAGCGCTGGGCTGGAGAAACCCTGCTGCTCCGGTTTCTTGACACAGCACCGAGACTCCCCAGCCTCGCCTGCACTCCTGTGCCAGGTGCTGGAGGGCTCCTAAGTGGGCGTGTCCCCCAGCCACCCTGGTCTGCTGGTAGTTCCAGTCTCACCATATTTCCAGCTCCGGTCCAAGCCTGTACCTCGCTCCTTTGAGTTTGGCGATTTCAATGCCTACACACAGAGAGAAGGGGGCAATTTCAGAATCGACAGCTTGGTCAACGGCGGGAGAAAACACTCTGCTGCAGCAGGTCTGATCTCAAATGAAGGCGCTTCCCAGTCTCCAGACATCTGCAGGGTGCCCGTGGGAGGCAGGGCCAGCAGGCTGATCCTTATCACAGTGGAGGAGGAGGAGGAAGTCACATCCAAGTCGTTCATTAACAGCAGAAGCCAAGGCCAGGTGTGGAGAAGGGGGTTGGGAGGACCCAGCCTGGCATCCTGGGAGGAGCCGGCCAGCAGGGTGGAGACAGCTCCAGACACCTGAGACTGTCTCTCTTGAGACTAGGTTTGCTCTGAGTTCTGATGAGAGGAAAGCAGGATGACACAAGGAAAAAGGATGATGGTCCAGGCACTTGGCAGATAAGGTGTCCTCACTTCAATCCTTTGGGGTTTACTGTTCTTGGAAAACCTCTTGCAGGCAGCCTGAGTGGCACACCTCCAGGACAACTGCACGCTGGGTGTCCGTTCAAACAGCGGACACTAAACTCTCCAGACTGAGCAGGTGCAAGCCGTAACCAGGCCACCCCACTGTGACAGCACCCTAGTCTCCCAGCTTGCAGGTTCACCCACTGCTCTGGCCGCTTCTCCCAGTCCACGCACCCCGGAGGGGCTGGGACAGCAGACATCTCCCACTGTACGACACTTCTTCCAGCCTTCTCAGTGACTGGCCACGGTCTCCTTAAATAGCTCAGCTCCAGCTGTGCCCCAGGGGACCAGAGGTCTGGGAACCGGTAAGCCCAGCCCAGGCATCTCTACGTCCACCTCCGCCCACGTCAGAAGGAGGCCCCGGGCACTAACACGGTGCTCATTATCAACTCGTTTATCTGTCCCCACGCCCACGGCTGCGCGTTTCTCCGAGGCCAGCGCGTGCAAGCTGCAAGCCAAGCCCCTCCAGCGTGGCCCTCCGGCCCTCCCACCCCAAGACTCACTCTTTAAAATCCTTTGCAAATTACCCTCGAAGTCCAGGGCCCACTGGTTAAGGGCGCAAGTGGCCAGGGTCACCTTCCGGCCCATCCTGCCTGCAGTTTCCCGGGAAAAGCTACAAAACACCGGGCGTTTCGTCCCGGCGAGGCTGGGGGCCCACGAGCTACTTCCGGGTCGCCCCGCCCAGTCCGGAGGCCTGGCAGCCTCTGGCCCGCGGAGTCGCAGCGTCAAGCCCCGCCCCTTCGCCTCACCACCCCGCCACGCCCACTCGCTCGCGGGCGCGCCTGCGCAGTTGGAGCCCCGCCGAGCCGCCGCTTTCCGCTGGGCCCACCTCGCGTCCGGTCCGCCGGGCTGCGGGGCCTGAGTCGGGCGGGTGGGACCGCGCCAGGTCGCCGGTTGTCCTCGCCGCTATTCTGGTCCACATCTTCCCACAAGCTGCACGTGCCCGTGCTTCAGCCACTGGTTGTGTTTCCCGGGGGGTAGACAACCTTCTTTCACTATTTTCCTGCGGTCGCGCGGTCCGCGGCCGGAATGAAGCACCTTCCCGGGCGACGACGGCCGACGACGGCCGATGACGGGCGTCGCGTCGGAGCAGTGCGGAGCCAGCGCGCGCGCGCGCACACAGGCACAGCGCTGCAGTCTGCGTCGCCCTGCTGTCCCTCCAGGGTCCTAGCTGCGACTTGCGCGCGGCCGCCGACTGTGGCCACATTTCCTCCAAAGCCGTTTCGGTTTTTCTTCTCACGTTTCATTCTTTAGGTCACTTAGGGTGGAAATCCTTTTTTTCCCCGTATGACTGAGTAAGTGGCTCTCCACCTCAGGTCGAAAAATCCGCCCTTTATCCAGACTGGCAGCTCTGCCTCTGCGGACGCAGGAGTCCACATTTCCAGTGATTTCTGGTCTCCTGCTGTGGAAGTCCTGCCTGTTCAGGATCCACAATTTGAAGACTGCAGAAAATAACAGGACTGGTGTCTTCACTGAATGCTCGTTCCCTCTTTGTGGGGGCGTCTCATTCCCAGAAATCCCCCCATTCTCTCCAGTCTCCGCTGGGCAATCTCCTGCCAGCCTGGCTGGCTCTAGGCCTGGGAAGGGGAAGGACAGGACCCGCCAACATCTGGCTGTAGCAGAAAGTAAGCCCGAGCTCCGAGAAAGATGGCGACTTGTTATTTAAAAAAAGAGGTGGGGGGCGGGGGGAATCAGTGATCAGTGGAAGGGGGTCCCACTGACCAACATGATACACTGACTAAAATAATGACTGATTCCAAAAAGTTAATGCCAATAAACAATCAAAACTCGGTGAGACAGAAAATCTTTTGTCCATGATGACAAAAAAATAATAATTAAAAAGAGAGAAATTCTTTTCAGAAAAATGCCAACTGATAGATGTCGAAAGGTAGGTGATTCAGGCCGGCATCATTAAATGCTAGATGAAGGGGTGAAAGGTTACTTGGGAGCAGCATGTTTGCCATCTCAAAGTCTGGGTCCTGGGATTACTTATTAAAACAGCAAAGGGAAAAGGAAGAGATCTGTCAGGCACCATCCGAATCCACGCTCAGACTTAACCAACACAGGCACGAAGTGTGGCCTCTGACATGACCCTAAAGACACGACGTCATCTCTGTCATGCATCATGCCATCCACGATGGCGAGAAGAAAAGGACAGCTAAATCCACCCAGAGAGAAGCCAGTCCTGACCTCAAAACTGCCACGTCATGAAAAAGCAAAAAGATAAAAGAAAGTCAAGGATGAAGAGGGGAGGGCCCTGGAGGCGCAGGCTGCAGAGCAGGGCACTGAAATGCCCGTAGGGCTTCCTCAGTGGCTCTGGGTTTTAAAAAGAACTCTGCGAAGCTTTTTTGGGACAGTGGAGGGTAGTGGAGAATAGACAAGTCTTTTGGATGGAAGCTTTGCATTCCTGCTATTTGTGCGGAGTGGAGGGGAGGCGACATTGATGTTTTGGTGACCTAGGAGAATGTCCTGACTTTGCTGAAATATTTAAGACAGTACCTTCTGCAGTTAAGTGCGATTGGGGGGGGGGGGGGAATAAAACACACAGAAAATATATGTGACAAACTGCTGAATTAAGGTACATGGGTGCTCATTTTACTATAGTTTGATTTATATTTTGACAGTTTTCGAAATTAGAGACTGCAGGGGGAAGAGAATGTACCCATAAGTTGTTGGGGGTACGGTCCTTTGCTGCCTCTGGGCAGGCGGGTCTGGCTGGTCAGGCTGGGCAGCTCTGGCCCAGAGGGACATAAGGGCTCCCCGGATCGGAGCGTCCCCACCAAGTTGACAGACCGAGGAGCTGCCATTGCAGCTCGCCTTGTCCCTCTGCCCAACCCTGCAGCTTCCGTCCGTCCCAGTCTGCACAGATGTGACCATGCTCCTCATCTCCATCTCCCGGTACTTCCTAGGGAGCCCCGCCTGACACCCAAAAAACCTGCCCCCCGCCATGCGTCTCTGCCCGCGCTTTACTTTTCTTCACCGCAGATTCCTGTCGCCCCCACGAGCGGCGTGTGTATTGGTTCATGCCCCTTCGGCTCCATTAGACCTGAGCAGGGATTTTGTGGGTTGAGTGGTGGCGGTCCCCGCACCTGGGCGGGCAGCCGGTGACAGTTTGCTGCGGGCCTCTGAAGCCCGACTTGCAGAAGAGAAACCGAGGAACGCAGTCGGCCCACCGCGCGGCGGGCGAAGGACTGGCCGCCGCGTCGGGGACACCGCCCCCGCCCCCGCCCCCTCCGGGCAGCCCCCGCGGGGCGGGCCCTCGGCCATCAATCTCGCGCGGCGCGGCCACCGAGTGGCGGCGGCTGTGGCCCGGAGTCAGCCGAGGGGGTGGGGCGAGGCTGCTGGCCAATCGCGGGCGGTCGGGATGCGGGCCGCTCAGGGCGCTGCTCCTATTGGCCGCCTGTCTCAGTACGTTATTCGTGGGGCGCGGCTGCGGGGAGGGCTGCACCTAGACCACGAGGGCGGCCGGGGCGCGGGGCCGCAGGTGAGCCGGCCGGGCGGGCGCGGGGCCGCAGGTGAGCCGGCCGGGCGGGGGCGGGGCCGCAGGTGAGCCGGCCGGGCGGGCGCGGGGCCGCAGGTGAGCCGGCCGGGGCGCGGGGCCGCAGGTGAGCCGGCCGGGCGGGCGCGGGGCCGCAGGTGAGCCGGCCGGGCGGGCGCGGGGCCGCAGGTGAGCCGGCCGGGGCGCGGGGCCGCAGGTGAGCCGGCCGGGCGGGCGCGGGGCCGCAGGTGAGCCGGCCGGG
>RJWH01006191.1:0-59516 GCA_004363575.1 Solenodon paradoxus
TTTCTTTCTCAAGTGACTTTCAACTAGGCAGAAAATGCATTCATATCTCCCTGCCTGCCTCCAGGCTCTGTCTGTTTCGCTCACCCAGGAATGCCCTTTCTGAGTACTTTCTCTCATTTAGCAATCCTCTCTTGAAGGTGGACAAATGATGGAACTTCTTTTCTTAAAGGGCTCGAACATTAACTTGAGCAAGCAATTTAAAGGATTCAGCAAATCAAAGCATGACATAATATGGATGAATTTTGAAGACAGTACACTGAATGAAATAAGCCAGATACAAAAGAATATATATGTGAAAGACAAATTAATTCTACTTCTAGGAGCTACTTAAAGATAGTCAAATTTATTAAGCAATGTGGAAGAGTGGTTAACACAAGCTGAGGGTAAAGGGTTAAAGACTTATTTGTTGAATGTGTACCTGAGTTTCAGTTTGGGATGATGAAAAAGTTCTAGCAATGTGTAGTGGATTGCCTGTGCAGCAGTTTGAAGGTTCTTACTGCCCCTGAAATGCACATTTCACAATGATTTAAACAGACAGTTTATGTTACGTATGTTTTGTCACAACTGAAAAAAGGATAACTGACAGCCATTGTGAGGGGCTTTTTATGGAATTACTATGGTGCCAGAGAATAGTGAGTATCTTACTTTACAGGTCAAGAGATCTAGATTTTTGATCCTGACTTGTGTGATCTTAGGGAATTTCGTGACATTCTGTACTTTACCTGTATCTTCTGAAAAATGAGGAAAGTAGACAAAAGTGTTTCTCCAAGTTCACATTCAACCTGCACCATTTTTACTTGGAAAGTTTATTTAAAATGCAGTATGTCAGAAGGTGTCTCTGGGGGTGGGCCAGGGAATCTGCATATTTAAAGAGCCCCCAGGTGTTTCTTCTGTCTGTTTATTTTTCAGTACCACTGGGCCAGATGCTTGCTTAAGGCCATTTCAGTTCTGAAATTTGACAAATTTTGATTCTACGAGGCAGATTCTCAATGTTGATAAAGGAGAAAGAAAGGAAGAAAATACTAAACTTTCTGCTTGTGTTATAGAATTTGTCATTTGGTATCCTCATTCCAATTCCTAGCCAATCAGGAATAGTATTGTTTCTCCCTGTTGTTTGGGATAGGCATCAGGAAAAAGAGAAACCAGATGGTACCCAGAAAGATTTATATTCCCATTTTTTTTTAACTTTACTTTTACGTATTTTTTTTAAACTGCTATAGCACCGTCCAAGCAGGATCATTCATTTAATGTTATGATTTAATACTCATGATATCAATTTATAACTGAGAATCACAAGATCAAATGACAGTATCAGAAGAAAAGTTTCTTTGCTGAGATTGATTTCTGAACCTTAAGCCAACTGTATTCTTGGCTGAACTGTTCATAATTAGGTTCACCCTTGATTTCGAGAATCTCTTCTCTTCCATAGAAATGCATTTTGTTAAACAAGGGCTGAGTTATAATGAGTTTCTCAGAAGTAATATTAATTAAGAAAGGCAGAAAATGGTGAAGTTTGCTTTGCTTTTCTTTGTGTGAGTGTGTGTATGTGTGTTTACAGTACTGAAGTAGATTTTGTCTGGGATTAATTATTAAGATAAAAAGTGAAGAACCTGGTTAAACAGTTATCAGGCCTGACTGACAGTGAACAGATTATCTAGAATCCTTAGAAAGAAGAGCCTTCAGCTATAATTTACTACCAGTCAGGGAGGTTCTAACCACAATTATGTCTTGAATAAAGTTTTGCCTCTTTAACTTTGGGTTCTTTTCCCTTTTTAATATGGACTCAAGAAATAGTTTCTTATCCTTGGTGAACTCAAAGATTTCCTTCTGAACGGGTTTTTGTGGTTTACTTATTTGAATTTTTTCTTAAATTTCTATATTTCTTCACATATAAAATATTTTGTGTTGGTGCGCCACAGGGAAGTAGTGGTTGAATCAGTAACCTCTGAAGGATGCAAGCTTCTTAGACCTGGGTTTGAGTCCTGGAACCATGGGGAAAAGCAAACACTATGAACAACTAAATGGAAATAAAATGGAGATGCTTCTTCCTCCTCTCTCTCCTACCTGCCAACTTGCCTTCATTCCTGCCTGTACCTTTCCTTTAAAAAAATAGTTTGTGTTGTGAATGTAATTAAAACAGAAAATAATTAGTTGATTTAGCAGAGGGGAGAGGGGAGGGGAGGGCCATAGGAAAATCAAGCCACAGGCCTTCCCATTTAATAAAGTCTGCCAAGCCAAGGGAGAAAGTAAAATAAACTGAAAGAAATATGGTCGAAAGTTCTCCTGATGTGACATCAAAATCTCAGACAAGACAGGGCAGGATTTAAGCTCAGTGACACTCAGACAATTGACCTGCCATTTGAGAATTTCCACATGAGGTTAGGAGGAGGCATAGGAGTTAAAACCTGATAATCTGTGCCACAGTGATCACGCCAGAATTGCCCATAGAAAGCAAATTAGTCTTCTAATAGAGGAGTCAGATTGAAATGCATTCTCTGAGTAAGTATTCACATTCTTCTTTTACTTTCTGTTCACAAAAATTGAACACCACCAGAAAAGAGACACAAAGCAAATAATTGGAATTCTAATGGAGGAGATAGAAAAACTATGTACGATGTATGTAGGTATGTCTACATGTGATATATATGTGTGTATGTGTGTGTGTGTATGTATATATGCTCACACACAGGTAGCAAAAGTATTTTGCCTACATGATGTATGTGAATGAGACGTCCCTTTGCTTCAGGCCTTCTTAGAGGAAGTGACTTAATTCTCATGATGTCAGATACTGTCTTTTATATGGTGCTAGAAAAGAAAATGAATTTACCCAAACTCCTTACAGGCAGTTTTATATGATTATTCCCCTGTAATATAGTCTTGTCAAAAAACTAAAGACAGACCTTGTAACTCAAATGGCATCTTCTGCTTCCTGCGTCAGTCTGTCTGTACTCGCAGAAGACTGCTGAAGACTTGCTTCAAATAAAATGCAGCTGAATTCTTTATGCAAAAATGAAAGGGGAAGAGACTAGGTTTGCTTCTTAAATCTTGTAGCAGAGGTGCTCCCCAGTGGAGTAGATGTTTGATACCACCCACATACATCCCAAGGTCCTGGATTCAAGACCCAGGTCTGGAGAGGACAACCAATGTGAATAATTAAATTAAGTGCTTATTTCTTGTCTTTCTCCCTGTCTGCCTCTGCTCGCCTTCATTCCTGCCTGCACCTTTCCTTTAAAAAAAGAAAAAAATAAAAACCTCATAGTAGCTGCATTGCTGATAGCATTAATAATAATAGAGAGCAGTCTCAGGCATAGGGAAATAGTGACAAAAACTGCACTCTGAAAAAATAAGTCAGATAGAAATAAGTACACAGCATTCTCATGTTCTACAACATAGTACCTCTTTTAAAGAAACTGCTTTTTAGTGGTAGAGGATTGAATGGTTGACCCTAGTTCTTCCTCCATGTCTGCAGTCACAGCCTTGAACCGCCTCCTGTGAATTGAGTGTAACTTCTGACCACTGGCCTCAAGGGTTGATCCCGTGATTTTCTCTAGCAAGCAAGTAGTATGCAGAAGTGATCGTGTGCTAGTTTTAAGCCCAGACTTTAGAAAACTGGCTCCCCTCTAGGCTGCTAGTCTCAGAAAAAAAGACGAGAAACATGTACATCAGAGCTGGACTAGCCATCCATATCGAGGAGAATAACTGATTTTTGTTTGAAACCATAATGTATGATTCTCTCTTATTGGGACAATTATCTCACTGAAAAAGCAGATAAGCTTTGGTTTTTCCTGAATACCTGTTGAAAATTAATAATGTCAGCCATCTTTGTGGTAAAAATAGAGAGACCATATTCACTTTTAATGATCTACTGTTATAAAGTTTTAAATACTTGACCCTTCTCTGGTAATGTCATTATATTAAACTTGCACAGTTTAATACACTGTTTATTTCAGTTATTTTATTTGTAAGTAATACTCGTCATGATTGGAAACAACCCCAATATATATTTCTGCGCTATGTTTTGGCAAAAACCTCCTTTTACATCAAAGTATTACATAATAATTTCTTTCATTTTAATGCATCATGCTACCCAGGAGAAAGTGAGTGAAATTTGATTTTGTGAGAGAGAGATAAAAATAATGTTATCCCTGTGGAATTTAGCCATTAGTTTAAGCCTTGTGATGATATGGAATCATAGCTTGTTAATTACCCTTTTAATTTGTCTTCATAGAGATAATTATATGTGCAATTTCTTTGAAATTTGTTACATAATATTAAAAAATTTCTAGAATTGATATGAATTTATTACATATCCTCTTGTTGTCTTAATCATGGAAACATCCAAATATCTAATTCAGTGTTTAAAAGCTATAATATTCAAAATAAGAATATCATGACTAGATTTTTTTTTAAATAATGCATTTTGCATAATTTTTGAATAATTATTTCTTCATGTTTCAGTTTTTCTTCACGTTTAGTTTTTAAATCTAAGTCATACTGTCTATGTAAAAATAGATGTCAGCTGAAGACAGCCAGGCAATGGATTTGTCTTGACAACAATCTTTTTATATATTCAGACTTTGTGTATGTATTATTAGGCATGTCTGGTTTTTAAATCGGTGTTTCTTTACCTTTCTGAATTTAGGGAAATGACACCAGAGAATAGCAATTTCCTCTGCCATTTTGGCCAGATCAAGTTTGCGGTTTTCAAGAGGCATTGTCTAATAAATTCAAAGAGCAATTTGAAAAAAATTATTGCTAATATACCTTTAAAATGAATTAGTGACATAAACTGTTGCTAGGTGACTTAGGTAGAGTTTTGATTTTTAGTAATCGCAAGGGAATTGCAATGCGTTCTGAAATGTCACAACGAGTGAGATGGCTCAAAATTCTGGGAGAATGGTCCTCCATAAGGTTTCCTGATGTCACTGTTCCTAAGGGAATTTTATGGCAGTATTAACAGCAGCTGCAGCCACAACGATTTCTGGATGGTACCAGTCATAATTCTTTCTCTATTATGCACATACATTTATTGTGGTGTAAAGAATAAGTGGGCTTCACATTCTGGAGTAAGTCCTTGAAGAAGTCAAAGGAAGGTTGATGAGAAGCTGCATGTCGTCCATTATGGTTCATGGCTTCTCAGGATTAGCTGAGTAGTACATTAAAAGAAGGTCACATGATGTCTTGCTGCTCCCTGTTCCATGTCGTGAGTGTTATTCCTGTAGAAGAGGAGTCAGGAGTGGGAAGAAAATGAAATCTGTCAATACTGTGAATATATAAATAATAAAAGTGGCAGTAGGTCTGATTAATTCTGAATCATCTTTATAAAATGACTGGAGCCGTGAAAATGCTCGGTCTGCACAGCTGATTGGGAAATGTATGCAATCTGTTGATCAGAATTCATTCGTGAATGCTCTCTTCCAGAGATTTCGATGACAGAATTCTTCAAAATATTTTTTGTCCTTGGGAGAAAAGAAAACTACAGACCTGGGAGGTTGCGATTTAAGATGGAAGAAAGCATTTTTCCACCTTAAGAATAACTTTCAAACAACTGATACAAATAAGACACAACACAGTTTAGTTTAAGAGAATAGTTTCGTAATACTTCTAGTCAATATTTGTTCATTGTTGGGAAAAGAAAAAAGCATTCTCTTGGATTCGTTAGCATAAAATTTAACAAAAGTAATTAAGGCTGTATATTTAGTTGATCCTCTGAAGAAGAAAACATTTACCATTGCTCTTTTATCCTCAGGTAGGAGATATATATATCCATACATAGACATATATATGTATAATTTTATTTTTATAACTAAAACAAATGTGTTGTGATAGCACATATAATACTACAGTAGAAGTCCTCTTAGTTAACTCAGTAGTCAATAATTACTGTGCATTACATGTCATTTTATTTTTCTTTTTGATTGGTCACCAAAATTATGTCAGAATCATAATAAGATCAACTTATCAACCTATGTCATTTACAAAAATTGTTTGACTCATCTTCATTTCCATATGTTTTCTATTCCTTTACCAGCCTACATGCTTTCTTTTTTGTTTTGTTTAAGGTATAGGATTTGAAACTTTGGTTTCTAAAGTTTTTCTTCATAAAACTGCATCATCGACATCCATTCTCTACTGCTACATTCCACTAGTAAAATATCCTGTCTCTTTTCAAGGATGTTTCTTGACCATGGTGGTGTTAGCTAAGAATAAATTAGGTAATGTATTTTCTGAAAAATATCAGGGTAACTAGATTATTTGTGTCTGGCACTACCGTATTTATTGCTCGCTTTAAGATCTTAAGTGATATGGTCAACTCAGTTATATTTAAAATTGAAATATTGAGAGCAAGAAATACAGATGTTTTAATGTACTAGTCTATTTCTAAAGCCAAGCAAACAATTCTGTTCATGTGACATTATATCATCTACTCATGTACTAAAATTAAAATGGAACTTGTACTTCCTCTTATCTGGAAAAAAAGATGTCCTTGTAAAGATCAACTAATACATACATTTTCAAATTAAAATCACTGTCAGTTAGGTATCTTTCAGCCTTTATTTAAGGAGTCTATCAGTTTTTTTGTTAGGTGAGCACATTTTCTTAGTGTTCTTCAAATTCAGTCTGTGTCTTTAGATTTCGAAGGTAATTTGTGCTTACTAAAATCTCAAAGTAATGGGAATGATGGAGTCTAACAACTTGGATGTTTCTTATGAAGATCATGGTTTACTGGTCAGAGACAGAATCAACGTCGGGTCAGCTCACCCTCCACTAGTAGTACATAGTGCTAATACTTATTTCAACTTTTTCAAACCTGCGTAAACAAACCAGTTACCCTTGGCTAAAGGGGACATCCTCGCCACTTCCTTGTTTTATGCTGCCTATATTCGTGCTTTTTCTCACTTCTAATAAAATGTCTAGAATGTACTCTAGACAAATAATTCAGTCTGCTGTACTGTTTTAACTAACTTCAACAACAATATATACCCAATATCACTTAAGTAGTTATAAAACAAATATTTAATCTTCGTACATAAATACTTTTCTTAGAAGCAGCGTGTTGGAAAACTCCTAAAGTGCAACTTTTGTTAATGACTACATATTAATCCCACCTGCACCACCAGAAGCTGATGGGAACCACATTTAATGGTGGGTCTCAATATATTTTTTAAAAAGGCAGGAATGATGGCAGTCAGGTAGCAGGCAGGCTGGGAGAGTAAAGGAAGAAACATTTTATTTAGTTTTTCATTTTAGTTGTCTTCCCCCTTCCCCCAAAACTCGCCCTGTGACTTGAACCCTGGTCATTGAATGTATGTGGACGGAGCCCCAGGTATGCGATTAACACCTTAGCCACCAGAGCACACCAAGTCTCAGTATTTCAACTCATTGTTTGGTCTTTTTAATTGCATTATTTACTGTCTAAAGCTATAACTGGTGAAATACTCATATGGTTAAACTTGAGGGAAAAAAATCACAACTCCCTTTTCAATCCTTAATATTTAAAATTCATATACTTATTTCATACTTAAGAAAATATGCTGAGGATTGGTTGCTCATAAGACTATATAGAATACACATCTTAAGTCCTATTAAAATGATTCCCTAGATAAGATGAATTCTACCAATACAGACTTACTGATAAATATGATGGTACTTACTACTGGTCTGCCAATTCTGTCTTGAACTTTATATGTGCTCTTCTCTTAAAGTTTGAAACAACTGTATCCATAGTTCATAAAATCACAGAACTGGAAATGAAATCTAGGAAATCATTGAATCCACTTATCCAGTTAGGAAAAATAAGCCTATGGAGATAGCCATTTTAAAACACAACGGGCTGCATTTTTAATAATATTAAATTCCTACCTAGGACTATAGTAGATCATTTGCTTAGCTCTACTTAAATATCTCACAATAGATTTTTTAGACTTTGTGTGTGGAAGACTTGCCCATGATTTATTTCAAAGCACCTAATAATTTTAGATAAAATTGACATATAATAAATTGGATGCTATTTAAATTATGCAATTTGATAATTTGACATATATGTATATGTATGTGTATATATGTACACACACACACTTGGAAACCATCACTCTAATGAGGATAATATACCTTGCCATCACCATGACCCTCCAAAAATAACCCCACATCAATTTAATTAGCCTACAGTATCAAACAATGGGTTTTTGTGTTTCAATAATCTTGATGTTAAGAAACCATCTCATGGGTTCCTCACTTGGTCTCCTGTGCTATTCCCAGATTGCTTGCTAGGAAACTGTCATTCAAATTCAGAGAAATGCTACCACTGTAATCATATGTAAGAAGGTATCTGGGGTGACTATAAACAGTAGGAAAGAGCAGGCTTCAGCGTTCTTTGGAAACATAACTAATAGAAAGGGCAAAAGGTCCCTTATCACTCCTTTCATACCTTTCTACACTTATTCTTTTTCTGTACAAGAAAGTTTATTTGATATTCAATTTAGTTTTAAACTTGAGCTTAGCATTTTAGAAGTGTTCCAAAGACCATAGAATTCACAGTCATTAGGTTAGCATATCACAGCAGGCTTCTTTCAAATATTGCAGACTAGACAATCTGCTTGAGAACCTGCAAACCTAGTAAGTTAACCTTGACTATTACTTTGCTTTTTAAATTTTAATCCTATTTCTAGCCAATTATTGGTACGTAATTATGGCACCTGGCCTGAATAAGAACTTTGTATGAGACATTGACTGTTTCCTAATCATTTGGTCTTCTTTTCATTGATGAATATCAGTTCAGCAGAACTTTCTGGGATGCATTAGCTTACAGATAAGTTTATAGTAATCATTAGTCAATTTTGTTTCTTGATGAACAGTAAACAGTTTAGTGACTGACACTGGAAAATATTGATGTATTCCTGAATCTGCAGTTTGGTAGGGTTTGGCTGATCTTGACTGTGCTTATCTCCAGAATGCACATCTAGTTTGAGTCTGCACTCTGTATCTTATTCTGAGACTCAGATTGATGGGGTAGAAGCTTCATAGGTCAACGACAGAAGCAAAACCACACATTTCAGATTTCTGCTCTTATATCCTGTTGACCAAAGCACGACTTTGGGCTAAGCCCAAAATTGAGGGATGGAGTAATACCTTCCACCTATGTGAAGTCATGACAGGAGTGTGGATGTATAATAATGTGACTAAGGAGGTGAAGGAATGGAGACCATTAACCAGACTTCTCTATAGTCTATTGGAGATGAGCTCAGCAACGTAGTCAAAAATAAAGGCCAACTAGTATTTCTGGATCTTACAACCCCTGGAAAACAGGATTGCTCTGGCTGTACCTGAATGTCCTCCCTTAATCTTTCATGTTCTGCTCATACCTAGAAACATCCATCAGACAGAACTGAACGGCTCCTTCTTGGGGATTCAGCATGTAAGATATGCGGCATCTCATTACAGTGCTAGCCAAAACAGCATTTTCTTCAATTTTGAAATAGAAATGTGGATGTTAATTTTCAATTAAGAGTTCTAAACTTATTATCTGCTTGGCAGCTCTTCCATGTGACAGTCATTCCATCTGACTATTAATGTTGGCTTGTGACCTAAATTTGAAAGGAACGTCCAAGATCCAAGGCCCATGATAGTAGTAATTTTTACAACCTGTTTGTGTCTGGTTAAGAAAATAAAAATTATGTAACGGCTTGTTTTGACCAATATTAGCGTGCGATAAAAAGAACTTCCTTTGATGAGCAGAAATGATAGCAGCTTTAAACGTGTTTTTAAAAATTGTGAAAATGGAGCTAGTGAATTGCCCTTGAAGGAAAAAAAAATAGCACCAACAATAAAATCAGAGCACTAGTCAGCATTTTTCAGGAAGGATGATATCTAGATTTGATAGAGATTTTGGAAATTTGTTGTAGGATGTAAAGTCTTCCTTTATGAAGTGATGTTAACTGCTTGGGGGAGGGCATTGTTTTTTTAAAAAAAGAAACACCACCAAAAGTGAAACAAGCAGTGATAAAGTTAAAAGGCTGCTGTATAAACTTTATCTTAGACAACATAAATCATCCCTATCAAATAGCATAGTATTTTTCTGTATCTATGGACCTGGAGTATATGAAAATAATTCACTGTGTGACCATTGACAGCTAATTTGTAGACTTTGATAGAAAAAAAGATCCCCTAAAGCATTATTCCATAGTTTTTATTTATTTTATTTTCTTTTTATAAAGACATTGCCAGTTCCATTAGTAAGAAATAGATACGGTTTTTATCTGTATGAGGTGGTTAATTGCTCCCCAAAATAGGTTTCTAGTGTCCGTATCACTTCCAAAATACAAGATTAAGATTTGCAGAAATACATTTTATGTCACCTTTTCCTTCTTTGCCTTAAAAACATACTTTGTAGAGTACACTCTGAATGTCAGTATGATTGTTTTTAATAAAACCACTTTACAGAGAATTGTCTGCAAGCTCTTCCAAGCCTGAAGAGACACAGATTAGTAACCATAGCTTAGCCCTAACCAGAGTGAGTAACTAACTGCAGGGCTAATTTTACACTGATGACTCAGAAAAAGGTCCTGCTCCTTTTGTCCCTTTACTGAGCTGGACTTCTCTTTATTCTAGAATGGGGAGCCCTCTACTAGCTGGTGATCTCCTACAGTTAGGTAATGGAATATTGAAGCCACACCTGTGATCAGCCACATAAACATTGGCTAAGCCTGATAATCCAGTGTAATTCAGTAGTCATATAATATATTGTGAATGCATTCAAAATTTATTTCCAAAGTAATGCTTCAGCATCTGATATACCACATCCATATCAATGCTGTCAAGCTAGAGCATCCAGTGGTTTTCGTGGTACAGACCCAGTCTGAAATGTCCATGGTTCATGCTTGAACAGCGCTTAGAGTTTACTGCTCATTTTCACATCCTGCTACAATAACTCTGTGAGGTGTTGAATCTTTGTCCTGTTCCATAGTCTTACTGGCTACTGCTTTGTGTGTCTCTGCCACAGGAAGCAGATGACACATGCAAAATAGGATGATGCAAGGATGTACAGGCACGACCTGCTTCAGTGTGCAAGGTGTAGGGAAATCACAGAAGACAGAGCAAGACCCTTGGGCTGGCAGCTGCAGATCTCTCATCTGTCTTAGGCCTGAAGGTATAGGGTGGGAGAAATGTTTCTGAGAACCCAGAAAGAGAGATCACATAGATCTTATGGACCTATGTGAGAAAATGACCTTTAACCTTGAATGATACCAAGGGAAGGGAACCAAAACAATCAAATACCCTGATGCCAGACTCTTCTTTTTCTCCAACCTCTCGTTCTTTCTGTTAATTAAGCCCAACCAGAAAACCAACAAACCCTTGATGCGATCCTACAAATCAGTAGAAGAAGGGGGAAAAGGGTCTGGAGGGATAAAGAGGGCATAGTAGACACAGCTGGTTTTGTGAGTTTTTTTTCTCCAGGCTACACGAATCTTGAGAAATATAATAAAAGATCAATTTTATCAACAGTCTCAGCAATCTGATAATAATGCCCTTTATTGAACTATTTCTCTATCCTGTATTGACTCAGGAATGTAACTCTGCTGCTATTATTTTTTATTATAATTTATTTTTATTTAGTCGTACATCTTGGTGGTTCTCCCTGGCCAGACTCATGAACCCGGGTCCTTAGGATGTATGTGGTCTGCGCTGAGGCCAGAGGCAGTTGAGCAAACCACTATTCCACCAGGGTGTACCTGCTCTTATTTTCAGTAATGTCCTTTCATAGATTAACATGTATTCAACTATCAATGGCATACCTACTGTTTGCTACTTACTGTATAAGGCATTTTGTAAAGTAGAGAATAAAACTGATTTCAAGGACTTTCATTCTAGTGCAGAAGAAATGACCACATTTGTGAGATTTTAAATAATATACCACCTGAGACATGCTCATGAGTTAATAAGATCATCCAGAAATTGTTTATGAATCCACAGTATTTTCATTATTGCACTGAATAGAGATCATTATCCATAAGCAAGTTAAAATCAGAATCAAATCACCTGCAAAATGATCCTCCATTAAACTTTAAGTTTCTTGAATTATTCTATAATTTTAAAAACATCTTCAGCATATCCCAGGGACAGAGCAATGTATACTCAATAATAGCCTGCTGAACTAAATCGTGGAAAATTAAAGTAGATGTTATCAAAACCATAGTTCCTGTAATTGACTTTCTAATCATGCCTTCCCTATAAATAAGAATTTTCCTTTCTTAGAAATTTAAAAACGTCCTATCTAAATAATTTCTTTCTTAAGCAATATTCAGTCCTTCAAAAATAATTATCGAGTACCTAATGCGTACTTAACATTGTGCCAAGTTCTATGAAGGATGCCAAGGTAATAGAATGAATTTCTAATTCTTTGGAGTTCCAATTAAATAACCTAAAGTTAAACCAATTATGCCTTTGGGGAGAGAACATTATGCCTTTGAGACTCTAGGTTTGTCTTGATTAGAAAGTATTAAACATTTCAAGTAACTAAACAGATTAAGGATAATTCAAGGATGCCTCTCACTGGTAAATTTGGATTAGTCTGGCAAATTTAAGACCTTAAATGGAACTTTTTTTAATAATTAGAAGAAGAGAGAGAAAATTATAATTACAACATTTGTGGAATCTGTGTTTATCATTCAACCTTCTTAATCATCTCCTAAGTATATCTGGTGATCAAGCTTTTATAACTCAAGAAAATATTTCTATACATTTTGTAAATCTCTTCTTTTTAAAAGCTCTTCAATTTTGTATTTTGTTAAAAGTCAAAAACCTCCATGAAAATGAGACAAAAGTCAGTAAATGACTGTGGCAAAAAAATCAGATGTGATTTTTCTTTCGAATAACATCTGCTTCTGACAATCCTTTCATTCTTTATAAGAATTTATTCTAAAAAGCTTTATTGACAGTTAAATTCTAGTTTTAAAGGGACCTCTTTTCCCTCCGGTATTAATAGTTTTCCTAGAGTTCTCTAGTTATAGATACTTCTTAGCTATGTTTCATACTCTGGAAAATGTAATTTCTGATCAGTTGCATTTAGCTTGTAGTTACTTAGGTGCAATTACCCTGATACTAGTACAAAGACACTTTTCTTATCCTACTGTATTGTTTTCAGTTTTATTCTGTGGTTGTTAAATAAGATCTTCAAATGTGTTTATTAGTCTTGTTTTAGTTCAGTTAGGTGGGCTGGGGATCTCTATTCAGTAAAACATTGTGCTCTTTAAAGCAAGCAATTGAAAAGCAAATATTGAGTTCTATCATATAATTTCACTTTAATGATTCCTTTGATTGTAAAAGCCACTTGTGTAGTACATATAACTATATTTAATATTGACTCATTTCTTCTTCGATAATTCTACCTCAACACTCTTTTTCTGTAATTAAACATCTCTTTATTTAAGCTCATGGTGAAGAAATCACTTTAGTTTTCAATCAAGACATTGGATATGAATTCAATTGTTTATTCATTCGTGAGCAAATATCCATTCAATGCCAAGTCTGCACTTACTGCAGTAGCTGTATTATCCACAAGAATTTCAGAAGCATCTATTACTGCCCTTAAGCACTTCTTAGCTAGCTAAAAATATATCTTCTATGCCATAAATACTAGATTCTCACGAATCTACCACAATTGTGTATGTATGTATCTGTGTACATGTACTTCCTGATGATGGCTTTAACACCGTTTTTAGATTCCCTCTTGGTCATGCAAAGCAACATTAAAACCAAAAGAACTGAAGATAGTCAAAGAAGTGAGAAACTAAATGCAATGTATCCTGTGTTGGACTGAACCAAAACGCTTCTGATAGGTTATGTGGAATTAGTAGATCATCTGTCATAACAATGCTCGTTATCAGAAATAGATCATATACAGATATTATGTATCTTAACAATAGCAGTATTCCTAAAATGCCTTCCCTATTTGTCTTCACTTTTACACATTCAACTACTCCT
This sequence comes from Solenodon paradoxus, assembly GCA_004363575.1. NCBI lineage: Eukaryota > Metazoa > Chordata > Mammalia > Eulipotyphla > Solenodontidae > Solenodon > Solenodon paradoxus. The sequence continues at coordinate 13,981 of RJWH01006191.1, forward strand.
TCAAGGCGCATCTCAAATTCCTCTTCCATAATACATTCTGCATTGATTTCAACCAACATTGATTTCTCTCTTTTTTGAATTCCCCTTGCACGATTGAATTAGAAAACCAGGAATTGGGAAACCACAAGAATGTATTAACCAAGAAGCCAAGAGGGAAGAGTTTCAAGTAAGGTTCAATCTAAAGTATCCCACGACGGTGAACTCCATACTGATTATATTTGGTGATTAAATCTTATCTCCTCCAGGGCCTGTTCTTATATTCCCCAGGATGCTTAGCTGGGTTCACAGCTCGCGTACAGTTGATGTTTATTCATTTATCCATTAACTGATTCTTAACACATTATTATTGAAACTTTCCAGTTGTGAAGAAAATGAGCAGCGTCACTCCACTTTTGAGCCCTGTTTTTCTTGGCACCCTGATAATCAATTTTATGGCATTTTTACTGACTGTAATATTAATCAGATATTTGTGGACTTGGTTATGGTCTTTCCCTAGGCTAAGCTCCAGAAAAACAGAAACTTTTTGTCCCCAGTAACTACACAGAGCCTAACATATAGTAAGATCTCAATATTTGTTGAATGAATTAATGATCTCCAGATGTGAGTTGATGATGAACCATCTTTTTCTCTATTGTTTTACACCTATTTTCTCAACAAAAAAAAATTCCGTTCGGGAAAAAGGGCTAGAGATTATACACCCTCTTTGTTCTTTCCACAAAGGCCTAGGTCAGTGGTTCTCAGAAGAATTACCTGGAGAGTTTATTAAAATGCAGATTTCTTGGTGCCACCCCCAGAGATTCTTACTCAGTGGATCTCTGATGATGCCTCTTTTGCTGATCTGTGGAGCACACTTTGAATTATTTCTCTCCAGGATGTTAGATGTATGAACATACGCTCAGTAGAGGGATGTGTGCTTACTTGCTTGCTAAATAATAAATGTTTTCACTGAGTCGTAGAACTTTGAAACTTGCGAGAAGCTTTGCTAGCATCTCAGCAGTAGATGGCAAATATGTGATATATATATATATGCGTATCTGGTACATGCACTTGTCTGCATTTAACCTGCCCGTGACCTCAGAATCCTCAGAAGTGCCCCCTCACCAGCACTCCAGGTGAAACTGCTCTTTCATTTCATGCCACCCATGAGCTAAAGATGAAGAAACTGAGGTTCAAAGAGTCCACATCTCTTGACAAAGATCCCACAGCTCAGTTCTTCTTAATTTTTGCTCAGCTTTCAGCATCTGAGGAAAAATTTCCTAAGATATCCTCAAGTGACTGCTATCAAATTTGAGTGTCCATAATATGCTAAACAGAGAACTTCATTCCAATACCGTGAACTTTCCTCATGCCTTATTCATCATTCCTTGAATTATTTTTCCCAAGGAGGTTTATATCAGTAAAAGTTAAATTACATCAGAGCCTTATTTATAGTCTAAATCGACACTAGTTTGCTAAAATACGTCGCGAAGTTTTTGTTGTGGCTTAGGTGATTTTAATTATGTATGTTTTCTTTCAGTAATGCATCTTTTCCACTTCATCAATATTATGTTATGTTAGCAGTAAGTGCAAAATAATTGAGAACAAACTATGACAAATTGAACTAAGTGAAAAATAAATAAATAAAGGAGAAAGCAAATAATCTGGCGATTCACGCTTCTTTTGGAGTCCTTGAAAGTTTGAGAATATCTGTCTTTATTAACTTTTGCTTTTTGCTGATGGTTTCTCTCATTTTATTATAGCTCATAGCATTGTAAATTAATTTAACATGAAAGGATAAAAATGTTGCTCTTGAAATGTTTCTCATTAAATTATAGAAAAATATTACAATAAATAAAAGAAAGGAATGCCTCTAGTACCAGCTTCTGTTTGCTCAATTATTACAGCACCAAAAGTGAATTATTACACAGCTAACTCTGAGCAATATTATTGCCATTATGTTATAAAATAGATGAGTTGCAATCTTCAAAAAAGTAAGGTATCGCATAGGTCCTTTGAAAGTGAAATACCTTTTTTTTTCTTGTGCTTCATCTTAATGTCTAGTGACCCCAGTTTTTTTTCTTGTAGAGTTCTTGCTAATGATGGGTTCAACTTTATATTAAGAACTGCAAAGTAAATTTCAGCCAATCGCTTTATTCAGGGGAGTCATTAAATGGAGGTACCTCTGAAATTTTGGAATGTGTGTACTGCCAATTAGCTGAAAGCACTTCTCAATGTTCTTTCTAGGGTTATAATCTCTCTAGTGTGTTTTTAATTAAAGACAGCCTCTGCAGAGGAGGTGAGTTGTTACGCCTTGGTACTTGTTAGGATGGGATCAAGGATGTGAAAGACATACATCTATATTTTTCCCCTTCCTCACAAAGAATGCACTTAATTCATCCAAAGTATATGGGGCGAGGGGGTTAAAGATGTACTTACCATAAGCCAAAGCAGTTGTCAAAAACTGAAAAATGGAAGCTGGTATGAGACCCCTCAACTAGATTGACTTTTTTTTCCATATATAATGCGTTTCCACATCAATGCGTTAGTGTTCTAAAGTCCTACAGACATGCTTATATGAGCATACAACTAATATTTTAAATGAGTTTTCAACAGTGAAGCCAATATTTAAATAACTTCTCTCTCCCAGTATGTAAACCATTAAAGGACACAGTCACCTACTAAGCGCTAGTCTCAATGTTATGCAATAGAAGGAATGGTAACTAATCCAATCCAAATCCTACCTTCTTGGAATGTATATAATTAAGGCATCACTAATTAGTTATAATGTAACAGAGGAGTCGCACATCCTGGTAAAGAATAGGCTAGTTACAGACTATTGCATCAGCTCAGAATAAAATATACTCATATCAATTAAACCTGTATTATAGCTACTACTGAGGCTCAACTGTGGATGTCAGAAGTTAGAAGAGTTTTCTTAAGATTGTTCAGACAAAGTTGATTAGAGAGGGTATAACCCTCAGCTAGTTTGTCTAATGCCATGGCTCTTGAAGAAGTAGAGAGACAAAGTTGATTAGAGAGGGTATAACCCTCAGCTAGTTTGTCTAATGCCATGGCTCTTGAAGAAGTAGAGACATTTAGCAAGGCTGAGCACTTTTTTAATCGCAACAACTGACGTTTATCAGGCAGAGGCCAGATTTGCTGCAAAATATCCCACGGTGCACAGGGCAGACTTCTAGAACACAGTTCAAAATCTCGTGTGTGTTGAGGTGGAGAAACTTGGGCCTCCTGTAGTATTTCCTCATCTTTCTTCTATTCTTCTACTCTTCTTCTATTCTTCTACTCTTTCATAGTCATCTCAAACACCTGAGCAGTCTTAAGAAATCATTTAGTCATTTTTGCGTGCGCTTAGATAATGAAATAGTTTTCATTATTTAGCCTGTTTAATGTATTAGAAGACTTTGATAATATAAATAATGTTAAAATATTCAGACTTACTTTCTCATGGCTTCCATTGGTACATTGTTTAAGATTTCATAGTAGTCATACAATATACTTTATAATAGTGCTCATTATGTAAAGACAAATGTTTTCCTTTTTTCATTTTAACAATAATTTAACTCTAATGACATAAGAAACATTATAAATTAACAATATATTATTTAACTTTATGCTTGGTTTGGGGACCAAATATACATGTTGACTGAAAGTTAACTGTTATACAGGTTAAATAAAATGTGACCCTCTATAAAAAGTGACTAAAGAAAGGTATTCTCAAAGATTCAAGGAATAAGAAAGGTCAAAGAAGAAAACTTGTTTTTTACCAGCTATTTGAAATTCTTGCTTTTATTTTCATGAAAAATGAACTATTTTTTTAAAAATCTCTAAACAGTGAGTTAAGAGATGCTCAGGCTGACATCTGAAAGCACCTCTTGGCCAATTATATTTTCAGCAACATTGGAGCACGATTTCACTCTGAAGTTTGGATTTAATTGGCGGGTTGTGGTGCATCAGAATTATACTCAGCGAGATAAGCCAGAAGGAGAAAGACAGACATTGTAGGCTAGTACCCATGTGATATGTATAGAGATAGAAAAAAAAAAGGAATGACATAAATTAAACAATACTGGACTTGAGAGAGAGAGAGAGAGAACAGAAATCCAAATAACAATAGAATTTAGAGGTCGGGGGTGGGAAGGCAACTCAAAGGGTACACAAGCGATGAGACTTAAGAGGGGTGCAGGGAAATTGTAAAGTGAAGGGAAAAAAGGAAATAGTGCTAAACCAGTTGTGCTATATACAGATGGAAATTTGCAGTTACATATGCCTCAAGTCAAGTTAATGTCAAAATGCAATATTCCTTCCATAAAATCAATTTAACAAGAATTCTTAAAAGTTACTCAGGTCAAGCTAATGTACAGGAAACTTTGAGAACCTGAATTTTTGTGTAGTTAAGTATCGCAGTCAGAAGACTCAATTCCTAGACAGCCTAGATTCAAATCCCCCTGCAGCTATGTCCCAGCCACCTTTTTGACCTGGGCAGATAATGAAGACCACATGTCACAATTTCCTCACCTATAAGACAGTGCCAGTAAATTGCTATGATTATATGCGTATATGTATATGTGTGTAAATATATACACACATATATTACAGATTCCATTTGCAAATTAGCTTTCTCTGAAAATCATCTTGAGGAAAATATGCAGAATTTATATCATTTGTAATTTTCTTGGCAATTGTCTGTATTTTAGCATCAGTGTTACTTATGCTTTCATTGGTTGTTAGCCAATGGTCCAAATACGGATAAATGAAAGAATAAGTTAAGGGCAATTTAAGACCATTAAGAGATTCTAAGTTCACTTGCTAGCTAATAATGATTATATAACAATGATTAAGCCAACTAAACGACTGAGTCATTGGCCCATATCTTTGATCCTTTGCACCATGTATTTGACATTGTAATTTAAAATTAGGGATATATTAAATTGTGTGTGTGTATGATTACGTATATACATATGTATATACAGTTTTCAAGAATATACATTATTTTTTTTTTTTTAATAAATGTACAGACAGAACATTTTTGCAAGCCCCTATTGAATTTCATGACAGTCAGTTGGGAAACGCTCTGCTCATGAAGCCTTGGAGAGATGTGATCACAGTTAGATTGAGTCAACAAGTAGTGATGAGCAGAATTAATAAGTTAATAAAGTTGGACCTGCCCAACTGAATATAAACTGTGGGTATAATTATATAATAGCAAAGAAGAGCTTCGGTAACCCTTTCAGGAAACACAGTCACAGCAATACTTTTATTAACTCTAATAAGTATTTAATGTGTATTCAGGAAACACAATGCGCTTAGAAATATTTCATTTTGTGGACAGAAAATCTGCTATTACTGTGACCTCTGTGTGTGTGCCACTTTTCTAGGTTAATCTTTTATAACTTTTTTCTAATTAATAAGTTTTATGAAGTCATTGAGAAATGGCGTTTGCCAGATTTTTTTCATTGGGATAGTTCTAAGATCCATATAAACATGTTTAAACTAGATGTACTGCGAAACTCAGTTGACTCTAACAATACTAGCAGTATTAATACCACATTATTGAGTAAATTGGAATTTTAGTTGTCTAGTATATGCCAGACACTAGCCTTGTCATTATAATACAGAGATGAATAAGACTTGGGTTGACTTCAGCCATGTTGTCAGGAAGCTTACTCCGCTGTTGGGGAGAGATGTGAAATTTAGGAAGAGGAGCCTGTATGGGGCATATGCTCTAACAGAGTATGAAGTGAATAACTGCCCAATCGGATCAGACAAGGCATCTTAGAAGAGGTGACATTCAATCAGGTTTTAAAGGCCAAGTGGGAAATTCACTGGTTGAGATAAATTTCTTAAGAGGAATTGCTTCAATAGAACTTAGCATAAGCCCAGAAATAAATGGTGTGTGAAATCAATACCATCTGTCAATATATTCGTTCTACTTTGCTCTCACCTTCAGAAAAAAAAGTCAGAAAAATAATTTTAAATTTTGAATATATTTTACTGTTTCATAAAATGAATCAATTTCAAGGAGGAAAGTGAATATAATGAAAGAACATACCATGTGGGGGGAAATGCCATTTATAGCATGATGTGTTTTAATTATTTTTCTGCCAAAAACATTTATAAACTTGACGATTAAAAATGCAGATTTCTATATTGGTAATACCGTTTATTTTATGGTATATTAATCCTGAAAGATGCTTATCTTACTGAGTTTAACAAATATAGATGAACAAAATGCAAAAAGAGTTTACCATATTACAGAGTAGTAGTTTTATTAAACTAAACCAGAATAATAATGAATAATAGATTCAGATTCCAAACACCCCCACCACAGGCTCTCTCTCTGATTGTGTCATTAAGTAAGAGAAAATTATGTAATAGATTGTTGACTTAAAATGAAAAAAATGTGTATAGGAAACAGAAGAAAGTTGAATTTAATTTTGTATATACAGGGTCCCCAAAGATACCATACCCCCAAACACAGACAGGCAGTTGAGGCTTAGATGCCATCCTGAGTTATGGAGAAGTGGGGGTGGGGGCGGAACTTGGAAGGAAGACATTTTACCAGAAGATGGGAAGGACTAATGTCTGGTAAACAAATGCTTCCATTGCTATGCCAAGTCTTCCTGATGTACAAAGTTGTCTCTGATTAATACTTCTCTTCCTGTTACTGGGACTCCTGTTTAAATTCTTTAAGGTCTTTAGGAGAGAGGTTAAACAAAGAAGAAAAACCAAACAAAATTATTCCTGGCTCTGTTAGGCCTTTATCACCTTCAGCTCAAAATAATCCGTATGCCAAAGTGGCATATTTTGATGTCACATATTTTGTTCCCCCCTCACTACACTAAAAAAAAAAAGCATAAGTGAAATTCATTTTAATAATCATTTTAACATGTAATCATATAAATTATTAATGAGATATTTTCTCCACATTAAGTAGTTAAAAATCTGGATTTTTTCACTCTTCCGCACATTTCAGTTCAGACAGACAAGGCACATTTCAAGTATTCAGCAGCCATTTGTGGCTGTTGGTTACTATTTTAGAAAGTACAGTTCTAGACATACCTATTAATGAAAAAAAAAAGGACTTCTTTTCTTTTACTGATGAGTAATTCTTCACTGGTAACCTTGGGCACATCTAAAGGTAGTCTACACATTTTAAATATTCTATTTTATCATCTCTGAGGGCGTCAGTCTTAATGCCATTGTATTCCCAAGGAATGTCAGACATTCTTTTTTACAGAATACTCTGCGAGAACAATTAGAAGTTTATGATGCGCATAATGCGAAATACAGGTCATTTTCCAAGTCTGCTTTAGCACAAAAACCGTAGTCATTTATCACTTCTGAGAATATTGTCTTGAGTATGTCTTTGTTTGGGTATCGGTGAGGTGATATGGTGAGGATTTTGTGATAAAGAAAATAGTCTCTAGAACAAGATTAAAAGCATACCAGACTACGGATGATATGTAGAATGAAATTCTTTTTTTCTTTTTTTTCTTTTAAGGAAACCTGGGTAGATCACCAGTAGGGGCACATTAGGGAAACACTAGTCTGAAAATACATCCCACATTTGTTAAGTTACTAAAAGTTACTTGACTCTTAGTAACTCAACCTGAAAACTCCCTGGTGGTTGAAGTTGTTCTTGATTTTCAGGTAAACCTATCTACCTTTGCAAAGCCACTGGGACCTTTTTGCATTGGAAGAATTGCTTAGAGCTACTCAAAGTAAAATGAAGGTATCAACACTTTGCAAAGGAACTACTAATGAGCAATCAGCAACCTGACCTCGAGATTGCTTGTGAATTGTGAATCAGCAAAATAATCTCAATTGTTCATTTGCTAAGTGTGTATCAGTTATCAAGTGGCTTCTAATTTGTAAGTAGTCTCTACCTCCCCCCCCCACCTTAAAAAGTTAGTTTTTAATTCAGATGTTCGCCACTGAAAATACATTTATCACAGGGGGAAGTATTCTAGACTCTAATTTTCTAAGCTATCTAATTTAATTTGTGATATGCCTGTATATATTATGTAACTGGCATTTATAGTAGGTTTTTCCCCAAGTGTTCACTTCCCATTAGAGGAATGAAAGTAGAGTATTATTACTCATACTATTGCTAACTCTAATAAGTATTTATTTAATGTGTGTTCAAGAAATATGTAACTAATAGCATAAACAGTTGATTTTGAGATGTCATTGCTTAAAATGAGGGTAAGAAAGAAACAGAACAGGCCAATACAAGTCAACTTACACAAACATGTCATGTAAATAAGTAAACAGACATGGCAAGTAGTTCTGTAGGTGATTTGAAAAACTGATTACAGTTGTTTCCCTTGTGGAAAATGTCTTCAGATTTTCAATTAAGAATGTCAGGAGCTCATTTCTCTCTCCTGATACCGATGGTCTCTTTCCTTCTCAACCCCAGTTCCTATTTCCTCTGACTCCTACCCTTTTTCCTGTTCTGATTTTTAAGGGAATAGGAACTACACAAAGTTAGGGGAGATAGCAGGAAATAAAATGAGTTTGCATTTGAAATGATAAAATAGCTCAGCCTTGGTGGGATAGGGAATCTTCCCTGATATCTTAACTGAGGTCTAAAAGTTGAGTTCATCACATGGATTGGGGCAAGGAGAGCAGAGAGAGGGTAAGTGAGGAACTTTCCAGCTGGGCAACATACTATGCTCAGCTCAAAAATTAAGGGAAAGTGCTTTTGCAATGATTGCAACTTGGCAAAGCTGGTGTTTGAATGGGAAGAAGTAAAGCTAGAAAGTTTGCAAGAGTCACAAGAGTTTGGTTTCTTGTTTTGTTTTTTAATTTTAGGTTTACTCGAGTAGCAATGGTAAACCACTAAAGTTTCTTTGTAAGCAGACGTCATATAAAATGAAAATTGAATGGAGGCTGGAGGGTCATGAGACAAAAATCTCCTTCACTAGAGTATTGATGTCATCCAGACGGGAGATGTGAATTGATGGCAAGATTTGTTTTTCTTTTAAGATAGACTCTGCTCTACTTAGTAATAAATGAATGTGGATGCTTAAGGAAAAGGGACAAGTTGTAATTTGGTTTGGACACGGGGAGACATTAAAGTAGGGAACCCCATAGCTTAAAGTGTGTTGTAAGAGACAGAATGTTTTAGCTACACACAGTATTTAATTTATAGAGGTAATTGAGGAATGGCATAGAGAGCTCAGTACCTTGAACAAAGTTTTATTACACACCGTTTCCAAGAGAAGGGGATCCACATACTTGGCAAGGCTACAAGAGGAAGTTCCAGAGTGGGTCAGACAGACTGAGCAAAGCAGAAAGCATGATTTCTCCTTTATTGTGGTTTCCCAGGAAGGAAAGAGTGAGGTAAGATTGAATTGTTTGAACAATTTCAGCAGGATTAGCGATAGGACTGGTCTCTAATTGTCTGGGACCTGGCCCTGGAAATACTGACTGGTGTGGAGAGTTAGCTAAAGGAGTTGGCTTTTGATAGGTTGGTTTGCAAATGAAAGGCATTCTCATAAGGAGTCATGTGCTTTCTCCTGGAATCAACCAGGCATGGGATGGGCTATCTTTCTCTGGCCAGGAAGGCCCTCTGATGTCAAAAGCGTTACGAAACATAGAAAATTTAAAATGTGATTTGCACACAGGGTAAATGTTATGTTTAATTTCCAACAGTGGTTCTCAGCATTAGCTCTTTTGAAATTACTTGGAAGATCTGTGAACGTACACATGACCGAGTCTCATCCTCTGAGTTTCTGGTTCTGAAGGTTTACGGAAGGCATAAGGACTTCGGCATCTAAGTATCTCTACTCTTCTATTACTGCTCATGAGGGATCATACTTTAAGAACATTGATTCAGTATATGTACAATTTGGGGAAAAATCCAAAAACAGAATAAATTCAGAAAACATTATTGGGCAATTGGCAATGTGACTGAAATTCAGGATAGACTATTGAGCTCGAAATAAAGATTTATGTGATCATGTGCATCAAAATGATGGTTGATTTGGGGGGAAGTAAGTAGGGAATTGGGGTCTGTGTCCAAAGAAAAGTAAAAAATACTAAACCCCAAGATTTAACTGCCCCTGAGTTGCATAGCAACTATAGTTGTAATTGCTTGTTTTCAGAAGCGATGCAAACAATACAACTGATTTTTTAAACAAAAAACTTAAAATTTATCAATTATGATTCTAAATAGTTACAGTAAAAGGTTGTAGAATTATTCCTAGGTTTTTGTTACCACTCACGCCATTTGGGTTGCCCTTCTGGGGAAGATCATTTTCAGTGTTATGGTTTCTTCTTTCTTAATGTTCTCAGAAATGTCAAATTTTCATATTTTGAGGGTAGATTTGATTTTTTTCATTGTGTCTTAAAAGTCTTTTATGGTTTATAAAATAAATGATAAAACTAGATGAAATCAATTTTTTTAATCCAAAAGGTTGATGCCTCCTAAAAATGTCTTATGTTACCAGAAACTGTCTTGGAAGGCAATTTGAAAAGAGGATAACATGTATATAAATAAGTATTTTCTTAGTCAATTTACTGTCAGTGCTTTCTTACCTGATAGTCATCTCATATAGATACATATACATATGTACATATCTCAGGATGGCTCAGAGAAATGTCTTCCTTAGAACTCTTTTGATTCTCAAATTCATGGTACCTGGGTGGCAACCTAGTTAATTTGTCATTAGAGACACTTGACCCTGTGCAGAAGATTCTCCCAAACTATTCTGCTATCAAGAATGTATGCAGTACTGGTCAAAGGGAAGTTTTTCGGAGGGGAGTATTTTCGTGTAAGTTACTGTCCCGTGCAGGAAATTTGTTAACAAAATGCAAGAGGTTAACTTCGTTGACCTCAAAAAACAAGCAAACAAAAAGCAGTCACTGATTCCACCAACAGAGTGATTTTATTTGAAACAACAGAGGGAAGTGTAGAGAGTGGAGGCTCATGGGGGAGACTCACATATATTTCCTCTTGGTCCAAGCCCAGCATCCCTCTTATATCCTTATAGAGGACTTTCTGGATCAAAAACCTCCTTCTTTCTTCCACTGGGGCAAGGATATGGCACTACCTCCTTCAGAGATGCAAGGCATGTTGGGTCCTTTAGTTTTGCTTATTATGCATCCATGGGAACCCCTGTATTACATGGTTATTACTCATGCTTGCAGGTAAACTGCTTTCATTAAGACAGTGTCCTACTCCTTGACAAATCGCCTAATTCAGCATCTCTGTGTAATTCTCTCCTTGACATGCCTTGAGTATGTCTCCTTGACATACTCTTGTCTAGGTTATTATTTGACCTCTATGCTGACTTTTCTCTCTTTCCCAGATGATTCATCTTCCACCTCTCCCATCAATGTGGGTGCTTTTCAGATTCTATCCTCAGAAATTTCACTTTCCATTCCACAGCCCTTCCATGATCTCATCTGCACCTAAAGTTCCATTCAGTGCCTATAACTATATGATTCTTAAATCCTTATCTGCTTTCTCTATCCCTCTCTAGGCCATTCCATAATTGTATCTGTGACTCCCCTAAGAATGTCTATATTTAGGTCAGCCAGACTTCTCTCTTTCATGTACACATCTACAATGACATGAAATATTGTTAAACCTACCTTTTGAAGTTTCGATAAAGCAGACTTTTCAACTATCCCTCAGTTCAGGTCCTTAATGTGGAGTCATTTTATTTGAATCTTGTAACCTTAGGTAAATTTTGAAATCTTTGGTAAACTTAGTTTTCTCATAAAAGTTTTAATCTTTGACTGGTTTAAAGCATTCAGTAAGACTGTTTGCTGATCTATTTTTGCATTTCCCCCCATGTTTTTGATGTCATACCCATAAAGTCAGTGCCAAGACCAATGTCATAAAGCTTTTCTCCTAATACTTTCTTGTAGGACTTTTATAGTTAGGTCTTTCGTTTAAATCTTTCATCCCTTTGGAAATTATTTTTGTACATAGTGTTAAATAAGCATCCAGCTTCATTCTTTTTCATGTAAATGTCCAGTTTTCCCAGCACTTTTTGTTGAAGACACCATCCTTTCACCACTGTGTTTTCTTAGCTCCCTTGTAGAAAGTCAAAATGGGTTTAATTCTGGTCTCTGTTCTCTTCTGTTGATCTTTGTATTTATGCCAATTCCATACTGTTTTAATTACTGTAAGTCTGCAATATATTTTTAAATCAGGAATGAGTTGCCTATAGCTTCGTTTGTCTTTTTTCTAGCCTTTTTGTTTTAACTATTTAGAGTATTTGTGTTTCCATATGAATTTTAGAATATCATTTTAAAGTTCTGTCAAGAATGCCATTGGGATTTTGATAGGGATTGCATCGAAGCATTGCATTGCTTTGAGTAGTGTGGATATCTTCATGGTATTAAGTCTTCTAATCTGCGAACACCCTGTGTCTTTGTGCTAATCTGTGTATCCTTTTATTTCCTTCATTAATGTTATAAATAGTATTAAGCATGCAAGTCTTTCACTTCCCTATTAAATTTATGCCTGTTTTTAAAATGTTTCTTGCTCTTGAAAATAAAATTGCTTTATTTCCTTTTCAGATAGATATTAGTGTATAGAAATACACCTGATTTTTGGATGTTGATTTTGTGTCTTCAGCTTTATGGAGATTACCATGGAGAGTCGGAAACATAAAATACAGTCAGTTAAGAGTAGTTACTACAATTATTGTCAGTTGTGTTATTGCTATTAGTTTTACATAAAAAAACTATAGAAGCCTCTTGACTGGTCTCCCTACAACTACTTTCAATTTCTCAGCCAGACTCATGTTCTAATATCAAGACTGACTCAGTCATCTTCATACCTATGTACCCATGCTCACAACACTTTAGTACCTTTCAGATAAACTCCCATATCCTTCAAGTAGTATTCAAACTCATTCATGATGTGGTTTCTTTTTGCCCCCCTCCCTTTTAGGGGGTATATGTAGCAAAACACCCAAGACCATCAGAACATTACTCACTTTATTTCCCCATACTTCCATTAAAAATAAGTTCCACTTACCTTCTCCTCCACAGCCTAACTAATTTTTATTTGTTCTTCAAATTATCTCAAACTCCAGAATAGATTTCTGGTCCACAGAAAATTCCAGATCTCTTAGTAAGTCATGTAGCGTGAGTATGCCTTCCAAAACTGTTCATATATTTCAAAGATAAATGGTTAATCATCATCTGAACATACACGGAAATAGCTAAAAATAATGATATAGCTACTAAATATAAGGACATAATGTTTTTAATTCAGTATTTATTCTTTTCTAACATTTTAATATAAAGGTATTTAATCATATAGCAAAATTGAAAGAATGTTAACATGAGCATATGGGCCACGACCACCTATATTTGTTGTTAACATTTTACTAATTTTGCTTTGTAAGATACCCATCTATCTCTCTCTCCATCCCTCTTTACAAGATGAACATTTTAATATTATAATAAGGTCACCCTAAAATAATAAGTTTTCCTTTATAAAAGAATGACATGGGTTCTTCTATGTTGTAAAGCAGAATCAATTTGTTCTTCTTAAAAACAGTATAAATTGTCGTGCTTTCCCATTCAAGTCATTAAGTCATTAAAAATAGTGCCCACGAATATAAAACATTTTGTTAATCTTCCATTCTACTGAATTAGATGTGGACCATTAGGAAGAATTGTTAAAATAAAGAGTCTGAGTTTGCCAGTATGTGAAAGCTGAAGCTTTCTGTTCCACTGAAATATCTTGTGAGGTCTGTTTTTTCTCCATTTTTATAAAATTTAGCTGTGACCTATATTTTGTCAATGCACCGTGGGTTAAGCTACACGATGACATGTGCTAAATAGTTCTGGCAGTTTTGAAATTGGATTTTTTTCGCTCCTTTTACATTAAATCCCCATAACACCTTATTGATTAATTTGTATCCATTACCATTTTGAAGCAAATTCTCCGAATGGCAGGTGAGAATTAAAAAGAAAACAAATCAACACGGTAAGCCACCCTTCAAGCCCATCCACATATAGTCAGTGTATCCTTTTAAATTAGTAAGGCCCAGCTTAAAAAAAATAAGTCACACCTGTGACTTTTAATATACTGCAGTAGTATTGCTGAAATCATGGAGAATATAGCATCTTTCATATAAAATGTTTCTTTTCTGTAAATTCTCATGGCACTCAGTACACTGCAGTGAAAACATTATCCAGTTCCAGAATTAGTAGCAGATCCTTGTAAATGGCTCGGTTGGTATTGTGATTGCTTATTCAACGACGCTCTCGAAAGTTCACGATGTGCGAAGCATTACATCACATTAAGTAGTGTATGGAAGAAGATCTCAGATGCAGATGATCTGCAAAGATTTCCTCTGTCAGCAGAGAACTGAGCAATATAAGGAGTGAAAGAAAGAGGGAGGGAGTAGACAGAGAAATCCGATAAGTCTGTCACATGCCTTTCTTAGGCAAGTCTGCACTTTATTCTGAGATCATATCCTTCTGATTTTTTTTCTCTTGTTAAAGTACTCTTTCTTTGCCGACATAATGGTGGCAGTGTGTGGTGGGTTCTTTTGTCCGTTTGTTTTAACAGTTTACCTGGAAAAATAATTTGATATCTCTAGTAGTTCTCTATGGCTACAATAGTGCTGTGTAGCCAACCACTCCAGAACCCAGTAACTCGAAATAGTATTTCTTTAGTTCAGTTTAGTTTTGTGGCTTGGTGACTTAAGTTGGATTGTTTATTTGCTCAGGCTGGGCTCGCCTGCAAATCTGGAAGGGTGGCTTGGAGCTCACCCATTTGAGGGTGCTTAATCAACTCAACTCTGCACCTCTGCCTTGCTTATTCCTCCAACAGGCTAGCTCAAGTTTGCTCACTTGGTAAAGGTAGAGGTAGAATAGTAGGATTGGAACCATGTTGACAGTTTTATTATAGCTTCTGCTTCCATCAAACCGGTTAATATTCTGATTGGCCAAAATAAATTTTATTTTCCCCCCTTATGTATGTTAGGCAGAACAGTGGCCCTGCAATGAAAGTTATGTCCAAATCCCCAGAACCTGTGAATCTGTTACACCAGGTGACAAGGGAGGATTAAGATTGCAGATGGAATTGAGATTGCTAGTCAGGTGACCTTGAAATGGGGAGATTACACGAGATTATCCATAGGCGCATAATATAATCTCGAGGTCTCTATGAGTAGAAGAGGGCAGTCAGAGAGTGGGACTCAGAGAGACGGAGGTAGAAAGATCCATGTGGCTAAATCAGAAGACAGAGGGTCCCAACAGTGTGAGTGGCTTCAGTTAACCAGAAAAGGTGGGAATCAAGTTTTCCTCTAATTTCTTCAGAAGGAACGCAGTTCTACCAACAGTGCGATTTTAGTCCATGAGACCCACTTCAAACTTCTGACTTCTACAACAGTACGATAATAAATTTGTGTTGTTCTAAGCCACTAAGCTTTTGTAATTTGTTTTAGAAGCAATAGGTAGCTAATATACCCTCTGTTGTCCAATCTTTTCAGTAGCATCTTAGCATTATTTATTTAATGTTTTTCTTAAAATTGACTCCTTTTTGCTTGCTTAAACTTTAGCCTTAATGAGAATTCCTATAAATGTATAGTTTAGTGTGCTAGTGAATTCTCATCATAATACACATAAAATGAATATTAAATTTAAAATATTCTTCACACTCTGGTGGAGTAGAAGCTGGGTGCAGTCCACATACATCCCAAGGACTTTTTGTGTCCCGGGTCCCATTTTGTGTCCCAGGTCCAGGGGAACAGCCAAGATGAACAACTAAAAATAATAGAGTGCTTCTTCCTCCTCTCTCTTCCTGCCTGCCTGCCTCTGCTCGCCTTTACTCCCACCTACACCTTTCCTCTAAAAAAAGTTATTAACTATTCATCTGGGTAACAGCACAAATGAACTTACCACCAGTTTTAAGCAAATCACATTTTGGGAAACAGGGATCTAAGTGGTTTAAAGGAACTCAAGGTAGTTACAAAAATGAGAATTTCCCAGAGAAGGAGATACTTGGCAGACAAAGGTAACAAGAAAAAGACAAATGATTCAGTACAACTCTAGCCTACTATTAGCATTTATATCAAATCATGTGAATCATGATATGTTTTAATGCTATTGGTTGTTTTTCCACTGGCTGAAATGGTGGTTGACCAGGACTGTAGCTTGTCTAATGTTTTAAGCTTAGATTTATCACACTTCTTAGGAATATCTTCTAATCCCCGACTGTCTTCTAGCCAAGATTCATAGTCACATCTTTCTATAGAAATGCCCATATGTAGTTGTGATGACACCTGGCTAGGTGAGCCAAGCTCAAGCTGTTCCTATCCTATAACCCCATCACAGCCTGTGCTTTGGCCCTTATAAACTGTGAATTTCATGAGGGCAATGATTTCGTCCTGTTCCTCCTTCTATTCGTAATTCATATATGATACATGGTGGGTGTCTATAATGTTGACGGAAAGAAAATTGAATCAACAGCAAATGACTTCCCCAAGGTCAAACATTTTGCAGCCTTATTTCCCTTTCCTTTGCTGCCTTCTAATGTCAGTTGTCTCTACTAATAAGCCAGATCTGTACACCAGGTCCCTCTTAGTTTTTGAATTAGTGTAAGTGGCTCTGGTAGCACATCAAAGATCTACACTAGCTGTCTCATGGGATTTGCGCTTAGAAGTCTGTGGTTTGCAGACTTGGATATGTTAGGAGTCAGCCTGGGATGCCCAAATGGTTTAAAAGTTCTAATATCCCTGACTTGCTTTCTTTCTCTTCTCCACTGGCTTCCCTGCTGGACCAGTAGTTTTAATTATTCGGATACTGTTAAACCCTTGGCAATTTGTCTTACATCTGCATTCTACAAGCTGTCACAAGACAGTGGAGTCAGGATAGCTCTGAAATGTAGCGGAAAGAACCTAAAATAGAGTTAGTAGCTCTGGGTTCCAGTAAAAGCTCTGTAGTGGGATTTGGGGTAAGCCTCTTAACTTTGCCCAGCATCAATCTCCTCATCTGTGAAATAAGATTAATGATAGCTATCTTACCTGTACTTCCAGGTGGTTTTGAGGTTTTGAGGTTCATATGTTATTCACCTCCATAGAAGCCCGTAAATCTCAGATGTATACATATAATCTATAATGATCTATAGTAAGCTTGATATTTCCAAGATTTTTAAAAGCAGTAACCAGAATTGATCCAATCAAACTGTTCATATATATACATTGTATATATATGTATACATTCATATATATAGTTTTTAAAGGAAAGGTACAGCAAGCAGGAATAAAGGCTAGTAGGCAGGCAGGAAAAGAGGGGGGGGAGAAACATTTTTAAATTTTTATTTAGCTTTTGATCTTGGTTATTTCCCTAGACCCCAGGTCTTAAACCTGGGTCCTTGGGATATATGTGGACTGCGTCCAGTGGCCTTATCTACTAGGCCACCAGGAATGCCTCTCACATAATATATTGAGTGTTAATATATGTAGAAGTCTCTCTGATATTACAAAACTGCACTTGCTTCACCTAAAATAGAACACAGTGTATCCTATTTTTCTAAAATATCAATATGTTTTAGCAGATTTAATTTTTTCAGTATAAAGATAATTTTGATTCAAAATTAGGTAGACAACTTTCATTTTTTTTAATTTACAAAGAGAATCATGACATCAAAGAGTTCCTTTCTTGGTTAACGGAAAGGTGCAGGCAGGAATGAAGGCCAATGAGCAGTCAGGGAGAGGACAAAGAAGTACTTTATTTTATTTTTGTTTAGTACTTCACATTGGTTACACCCCCAGAGTGGGGATGTGAAACTAGGTCCCTGGGGATGTACATGGACTGCGCTCCCCTGAAGGTAGCTGACCTAACCTCTTCTGCACCAGGGCCTACCCGAGCTCCTTCTTGTAAATATTAATTTTCCTTTACAATGCAGCTAATCTGTCATCTACGACAAGGAAACCAGGTAGATTGAAAATTCATCAGCATTCTGGAACTAAAACAGAGGCTTTTAAGACTTCTCCATCAGTTTTGTTTTTCTTTGTTTTACAAATGGAGTGTGAGATTTCTGGATGTATAGGAAGTATATTGATTGACCAAAAGAAAGTAATGCATGTTGCAAACCCCTCACTGAGCCATTGTTCTCTTTTCCTAGCCATATAGCAACTCTTTTTTTTTTTTTTTTGTCTGTGGTTAGATTTCCTTTCCTTTGCCTTTTCAATTCAGTGCTGTGGTTCCTTGAAAAGCCATGCAAAGTAAGTATTGTCCAATGCTAAACACTTAGAAAAGTGATATTGTAATTACTTATCTAGTGAACATTAATCACTACTAGATTAGAATGGAATTACCTGTTATATTCACATTAACAGCAAACGAGCTTTCCCTGATTGATGTTGTTATAATGAATACAGAAGGAATTAATAATTATCAGGCACTCACCGAAAGAGGCATAGCATTAAGGGCATACCATCAAAAGGCAAATAATACTTTATAATAAGCAAGTATTAATTAAAGTAATATCACAATGGACTCCTATTGAACTACTTATATCCACCTTACAGTGATATCAGTCTATAAGAATTAGTGTGATTGCAATATATTTTATAAAAATTAATGACTAAATATTTTAAATATTTTGGAAGCAAATACTTGTATTTGCTAAATAGCTATGTCAACTGTTTACTTTTTGAGTGACTTATTAGCATAGGGACAGTGATGAATAATAGAAGACATTATATAATATTCATACCTTTATCCAAAAGATATTATTCTCAGTATTTTTGCTAGTTTCCCATAGAATATTCTAAAGGAACTCGAAACCGTAGATGTAAATTGACTAATTTCTGTTTTTAAAGAAGTATTTAAATGCTCATCTGCTGTAAATATGGAAGCAACCGTTAGGGAACAATGTAGTCAGAACTGAACCTCCTCGGAGCCGAAAAGCAGAACTAAACCATCCATATACAATTTCTAAGGAGTAATTGAGCACACACCTATCAAGGGAGATAAAATACCAGAGCAGGCTTTCGCAAAGTGCTTTCGTTCGTTCTTAAAAAAAAAAAAAAAAATTTTTTTAGAAATTTTCTGTGGCAACACATCCACTGCAAAAAAGGAGTTTTAATTAGTGAAATAATCAGAATTGCATTCTTTCCTTTTTGCTATATTGAATATTGTTTAGAATGATTTAGCATGACATTAAAATAACTACGAAACACTTGTCTAACAAAAGAATTAGCCTTTAAGCTAGATTAACATAATTATGTCTTAAAAAGGATGCGTGTAACAACAGAAGAAATGTAAATGGGGTCTGTATTTGAGTTAATAGTATTGTACCAATATCAGTTTTCTGGCTATTTTCATGTCCTATGGTGACTTAAGATTCTTTTGTTTTAAGATACCTAAGGAGATGCTGGGTGAAGGGTACATGGGAGCTCGCTGTATTCTTTCTTTTGAGTCTTAAACTCTAAGTAAAAAGTTATTTTTAAGAAAACTTTTAATGTTTTTTAAGAAAGTGTTATCTTTTCTCCATCACCAGTGAATAACTACTCAATCTGAAAGAATTTGTCGAAGTGCTTGCGAACTGCTTAATTAATTACATCTCTGAACCTGGAATTAACTGATGATTTTGTATTAGTAAGAGAATCTTCATACCAATTTGGAATATATAAATATACAAGATAAAATAATAGAGGTGAATCATTTTTTGGCATCTTGCACTAAGTCCATTGAACACTGTTTATGTGGGAAACTATTATAATTATAAAAAGGAATGCAGCCAAGTAAATTCACTGAAGTTTAAAGGTGGTGTGCTTCAGAGCCTTGCTTTTATTTTCAGAGAAGGCAGAAGTATATTCCTTTGAATTTAGTGTCGCACATTATATGGTACAGTATCAAAGAAAAACTCTAAAATACGCTCTCAAGATTTCCATGTGCCCTTCCTTTCTAAATGGTGGCACCACAATCAATACAGCCTTCAGAGTTAATAAGAATCTCAGAACAAACCCAGCAGTTGTACCAGCATGGTCTAGCTCCTGCTGGGACCATTATTAATTTTATTTTTTTAATTTTACAATTAAACTGCAGAGTCAACTTGACATATTTCAAGCTGTGCCTTTTGCAACTACCTCGGTAGATCATAGATAAACTTCAGATGTTCAACAGCAGTGAAAACAGTCCAGATACTACTCCTGTGACACCAATTTTGTGTCAACAAAGTTTTCACTAAATCTTCTAGAAGTTTCATAAACTCATTTTCTGATTTTTAAAAAAAACTAAAATAGTTAAAAAAAAAAAAAAGCAGAGCAGATTTTTTAAATAGCTCTATCTGGGCCAAATCCACCTCGTTTATCATCATGAATTTACAGACGTGCCAGGCATTTTAACGGATGTAGGGTGGGGGTGGAGAGAGAATTTCTCTAACCCTCAGGAACCTTTCATTCTAATAGTATACATTTAGGAAACTTATATAGACTTATTGACATCAATCTTATTTATCTTGATGCTAGATATATATTTGTGTGACTATATAGGAACCAGGAAATACTCCACATCTTGCACATCAATTGGAATTAGTTTTATATCTGATATGGCTAAATACGATGTGTAATTTGCTAAAGACTGAAAGAGGAAAAAAGTTGCACAATGGGCTACATGTGAGCAGATTGCTTTAGAGTTAAAAGAAGAAAAAGGAAGAGTTTCTTAATTCCCAAGGAAGCCATTCCTCTTTGACTTGGTGTAACTCACTTTAGTGGTTAAGTAAACTGCTGGCCATGTGGGCAGCGTTCTGGTCTACCCCCATGTACCTCGGTCTCTATGTATAAATAACCTGGCATCACAGAAGCTTAGATTGCTTGCTGGTAGATTTAGGATTTCTAATTCATCTTTAGATTCACATGTCTGTTTCACTCACATAATCCTTTGTATCAGAATTCTCCTGCAGTGGTACAGAGGCTTGAAAACCTAACTGTCTCAACTCTTGCCATGCTATTTTCACAAGATCACTGTGTGATCTTCCTACAAGCCTCTTAGAATGTTTTAAATGAGGATAAGAATAAAAGTTAACATTGCAAAGATTGAATGAGATAACTTACAGATAGCACTTAGCACAGTGCCTTGCATATTGTGAAGCTTATACGCGTTAGTTGCTTTATTATTATCATCATTATTCAGAATAATGAATCCTGGTTGTTCAGAAAAGTTGATTCCCTTCTCTTGCCTCCTCATCAAAATAGGTTTAAGAGAATTTTATCTTTTATTCCTGATGGTGCATGATAAAGACTTACAGTAATGGGCCTCATGTGTATACAATCCTGTATTGTTTACAAGCACTTATTTTATCTTACTGAAATTTCAAAAGCTAATGTTAAAAAAAGCAGAATTTCTAAGAGTGCAACCCACAGAGGTTACTCTGTTTTCTCAGTGGATATTTTATATTAGCTAACTCTCACCTTCTGGTATCTCGTATCTGTCCTTTGATGAAGAAAATGCTAACCGCACTACAACCTTATATGTACATAGTCAGTCTGACAAAGTTCCAGATTAGCATACTGCAGATTGCCCCATGCACGTTAACATACACAGTGCAATTTCAGGAAGTCCATAAACAAAATAGTAAACGATTCATTTGAACCGTGTATTTGTGCCAATATTCAAATATTTTAGACCTGCAAAATTAACAGAATATTTTCGTATGTTTCCACTACTAGTTAAAAGAAAATCGTATAACTTAAAGTAACACATTCACAAATATTTTGTCATGCAAAGTAATGAGGAAAATAAATATTGCTCATAAATTACACATGGGAAATACAAGACCATAAAGAATTCTAACTCATTTATAGAGCAGTACTTATTTGCAGTCCTCCAGTGGTCAAATTGAAATTTTCACAAGTCTTCCCCCTCTTTTACTTCACCCCCCAGCTCATGCAGCTGGCCTAATGTCTTGGAAGCAAATTTTTCTTCCCATAGATCACTTATAGGGATTTCTGGTTAGAAAAGACTGATTATGAAACTTTACTAACTTGAGAATAGGGAAATTAAAATATCTACTTATAAGGAGAGACTGTGGAAGTAGAAACAATAAAATATGAGAGGTGATATATTTTTGAAATATATAGAGGAAACAGAGGCGTTACATCAGGGAAAACGAATACCAAATACCTAGAATCTAAAGGAGCCAGCTACTGCAGAAGACAGGGATGAGCAGGGAGCTGAAAGTAATGAGATTTGTCAAAAGTATGTTTTAGAATCTATCCAATCCCCACATCTTTTAGTCTATTCCATGTAATTCCAATTATTCTATCTTGATTATCCAACCAGGACACTGGAGTCTTATTCTCCAGAGAAATTGTACTAGAAAAGTTCAACACCTAGGGATACCAGGCAGAGAAGATGGGAGAGTTTCGCAGTGGATATGGGAATTGAGTGAAACTGCATATAATGAATAAGATCACCCACGATTCCCAAGGCTCAAGTCCTCTGGAATACTATATATTCCCAGAAAGGAGATTAGATGTATTTCCCTAAGGAAACTGGGTAGCCTTAGGAAAAAAAAAGTCTGTTGGTACCTTTATTTGAGAGTCTTTGTCCACTTGATGAAATTCACATGTCAAAAAAGCCCTAGCAAAAATGTTTATAATTAATATTTTTAGAGCCCAAATCCAAAATATGGACAAGAAAGAGTCATCAGATATTTGAGAATATGAAACCAAAATATAAACTCAGGGAAAGAAAGAACTCAGGGAAATTAGAAATCTATAATTAATATCCCTAGAGAGATCAGAAACAATATTGGTCCATAATACAGAAAGATTTTATTAAAAAGGAAAATTCAAAGAATGGGCATCTAATTTCTGAAAAACGAAATGATAATAGCTAAGGTATAAAGTTAAATTGGAAATGGAAGAGAAATCTCAAGAAGGCTAAAAGACTAAAATGTACAGTAAAAAAGAAAAAGATGACAATTAAAGGATCGATCCAAGAAATCCAACCTTGGACTAAGGACATTATTATTGTTTTTCAAAGGAAAGGTACAGGCGCGAATGGAGTCAAGTAGTCAGGCGGGCAGGCAGGCAGGCAGGGAGAGGAAGAAGCATTTTTATTTTATTTTTTATTTAGTAGTTCACTCTGGTTGTTCTCC
Organism: Solenodon paradoxus; assembly: GCA_004363575.1. Classification (NCBI taxonomy): domain Eukaryota; kingdom Metazoa; phylum Chordata; class Mammalia; order Eulipotyphla; family Solenodontidae; genus Solenodon; species Solenodon paradoxus. The sequence continues at coordinate 37,070 of RJWH01006191.1, forward strand.
CCAGACTCAGGACTCAGTCCCAGGGGTATGTGGCCTGAGCTCCTTTGGAGGCTATTGACTTAACCATTACTCTACCAGAGTGTGCCTAGTCTAAGAAAGTTTTGAAAAAAGATAGGGAAGGATTTATCAAAAAAAATCTGTAAGAAATTAAAGACATTAATTTTAAGATTGAAAGTGCCCATTAGTTCCCAGCATGTACACAGAAAGAAGACTAACATCATATTATATCATGTGACATTTCAGAACAGTAATGGCGGGGAGAGAGGAAGAGAGATAATGACACACAGAAACATAATTAAAGATTGAAAACCAGAATAGCTTCTGACTTCTTAACAGCAGTACTTGAAGGCAGAAGTTAAAGAGTTCATATCTTTACAGTTCCAAGGGAAAGTAATGTTCAACTTAGAATTAATAAATATGTATTCAAGCATTCAGGGTATAACAGTTTGCTTTCCAAGTTTCCTTTCTCAATAAGCTAATGAATGAAAGTGGCAAGAAAGTGCAAGAATTAAACAACAGAGAGGAAAACATGGGGTCTAGGAAATATGACAAGAGATAGGTGGAGGAAGGCCTGTGAATAGAGGCCTTTGCTGCAGCTCTAAAGAACCAACAGTCTATTTCTGACAATATTACGGAAAAGCTATTCTGACAAAACTTTTTATACAAACCAACAAGAAATTCTAGATGAAATATACCATACATGTATTTAAAGCTGACCTCAGCTCAGTAATAAGGAAAACACCTAGGAGTTAATAAAGAGGAACCAAAATATCATCCTGATGGTTTTTGCTGAACATCAAGAAGCTTTGGTTCTAATAGCCTTTCAGGGTAAAGAAGAAAGGCCATACTTAATTGAATTAGAACTGAAATCATAAGAAATTATAATCCTCAGAGCTACACCATTTAGGGAAAGAGTAGCCTGAGAAAATCCATCTATCAAGATAGCCTGTGTTCTGAGTAGGAAAAATGTCTCCTGAGAGAATTGAAAAATTAGGACTTCCTTTCACATGTTTGGATTCAAATTAATGCTTCCTTTGTGTTTCTGAGAAATCTCAGACTTAGAAAGCTACATGAAGTATTCTTGAGTTTTAAGGATCAAACACTTTCTGCAGGGATTCACTTTCAGCTCGAGCCAGGCAGAGTTTCCATAGTTAACACCCTATCAAGCATCAACTCACAATCGACAGTTATACAACATGCCTGGAAATACCATGAAGAGATCTATGAGAGCTACCCTTTCAATATCTTCAGATAATGGAATGTTCACAATCAGAAATTAAATGAATATGTTTGAAATGTTTGAAAACATTCCTTTTAAAAATTTTGAGGAAGTAGCAAGGTACTACAAAGAAAAAGAATAAATTTGTAGAAGAACCTAATTAGCCTTCTGTGTATTACATATATAATTAGTGTAATTATAAAACTCAGTTGAGATAGAAACTTAAGACAAAACTGGAAAAGAATTAGCAAGCTTGGAGATGAGTTGAGGAAGTTACCCAAAACACACACAGAGAGATAGGGAGATAAAAATTACTAAGGGCAATTTGAGAGATATGAAAGGTACAATAAATATGACACGTCTAACTGAAGTTTTATAAGAATAAACTGAGGATGAGGCAATATTCAAATAGTTAAGTGCGAAAAATTTCCAGAAATACTTTAATATACAAATCCTCAGATTCTAAAAGCTAAGAAATCACAATTAGGATAAATGAAAATAAAATTCCACCAGACACATTGCAATATAATAGCCAAACAATAAAGAAGATATATAGATCTTAAAAATGCCCATGAAAAAAAAAAAAGAAAAATTATCTACAAAAGAACAATAGAAGACTTCACAGTGGCAAAATAAGTCCAAAGAATGTAGACTCAAACTTCTGTATAAATAGTATACCTAGTATGCCCTGGTGGAATAGCAGTTAGATCAAATGCCTCTGCAAGAGCACAGGCCACATGTCCCTGGGTTCGAGTCCCAGCTCTGGAACGTGGGGGAACAACCAGTGTGAACAAATAAAGAAGAATAAAATAAAGATGCTGCTTCTTCCCCTCTCTCCTGCCTGTGTGTGCATACTCACCTTCATTCCTGCCTGCACCTTTTCTTCAAAAAAAAAAAAAAGAGAATAGTATACCCTACTGAATTATTACTTAGTACTTAAGGTGAAATGAAGCCATTTTCAAAAAGCAGCTAGTCAAAATTGTAGCATAAGAGCTGGGGACCCTCAGAAGAATTGTTTGTTGCATTTGGGAAAATGGAGGAGTGAATGAAACAAATAGAGTAATTGCTGTGTTTGCACATGGAAAAACAGTTTAGTGGCTTTAAAAATATGTAAAAATTATGCACCCTGGTGGCCTACTGGTTTGATTCACCAGGCAGAGTCCATATACATTCCAAGGTACTTGGTTCGAGATGCAGGACCCAAAGAAATACCCAGGATGAACAACTAAATAAAATAAAATACTTCTAAAGTAAGTAAAGATGATTGGGAAGACATAAATCTGTAGATATTCATAACTACGTAAACAAAAAATAAGTATTCCAGGACGAACAAGATATTCTACAGAAAAAGAAATGTAGTAATTATATAAAATATTTGACTCAACAACTAGCAGTATGAGTCACAATCAGATAAACCCTAAATACTGATTTCTTAAAATTGTTTTGTTTTCATATATTCACAGAAAAGCAGATACTACAGAAAGGTCCTGTGCGCCCTGTACTCAGTCCTTCCCAGTGGTTGTATTTTGCTTAAGTCACAGATTTTCAAAACCAGGAATTGACATTAGTCCTGTGTATGTGTGTGCACATGCACACATGTGTTTTTAAGCCATGTTATCCCATGTACAAATTTGCGTCATCATCGCCAAAATCAAGTATGTAACTGTTTCATCCCTACAAATATCTCCCTCATGCTACTCATCCTCTTTGCTCCCATCATTCCCACCATCTTTCTGACAAGCACTAATCTGTTTTGCATCTCTATAAATTTGTTTGTCACTTAGAAATATTATCTAAATGCTCTTAATAGAGTTCATGACTTTTGGGGATTATTTTTTTCACTGTGTGACTTGATTCTAAGACCCATCCAAGTAGTTGTGTGTCAGTAGTCCCTTCCATTTTGTTGCTCACTAGTATTTCTTGGTATGAATGACTACATTCTCTTTAAATATTCACCTATTAAAGTACATTGTGATCCTTTCCACTTTGGGACTAGTACAAATTATGCTGCTGTGAATCTATGTGTATGGGTTTGTGAGGATGTAAATTTCCATTGCTCTGAGGTAAGTTCCCTGGAGTAAAATTACTGGGCCCTATGGTAAATGTGTGTTTAGTTTTTAACAAAACCGCTGAACAATTTTCTAGGTGAATGTTATTTAACATTTTAATTCCTACCGGCAATATATCAGGGATTCAGTTTCTCTGTATCCTCATCAATATTTGGTGTTGGCATTGCACTTTTCTTTTTAAATCTTCTAATAGGCAGTTAGATCTCATGATGGACTTAGTTTGCATTGTTACCATAATAACCAGTGATGTAAAACATTTTTTCATTTGTTTATATATTATCTTCAAAGTAACATGTCTTTATGACTTTTGTCCGTGTACTGTTTAGAGATTCTTTTTAACTGTTGAGATTACACGTACCATTCATACACATTGAATACTTGACAGGAAGTAGGAAAATTGGTGAGTAAAAGACTATGAGAGTCTCACTTTCCATATGAGAAATCTAGAGTAATGAATAAAATTCATCATTTATGAAATTGGTTTATAAGCATAATATTTAGGCTTATGAATATAAATAATAGAAAGGAACAACTAAGAGTTTTGAGTGAAGAAAACTCAGGTAGAAGGAGAGGCATGCTGTTTTTCAGTATAAATATTATGGTATTGTTTCATTTTTCAAAACAACGTACATGCAAAATAGAGAAATCTTTTTTAAAATAAATTCTAAAGTATATGACTTATTATTAAAACCAAATCCTAGAATCCAACCTCCGGATCAGAAAGTAGAGTTTATGCATTGTTTTCTTATATAATATATTTCCCAACCTATAGGATTTATAGCACCTCCTTAGGCATTTTAGTAGCGCACAGTCATTTTATCTCCATTGTTGATATCAGACATCTCGATTTTAAAGCTTCTATCTCTTTGAATCTTCTTCTTAGGAGCACTCCTAATAATAGCATGTGTTTTCTCATGCTTTCGTACTTTGACTTTATGTCAGGGGTTGAGCTGTTGAGACTAGAACAGAATAGGAATATCTGAACTAGGGTTCAGGCAGCTCAGCACTAGGCAGACATCCCTTTTATCAAATCATTCCCATAGAAACAGCTCCTAATAAAATTTCTTGAAGTCCTCTAGTATGTTTATACTCAAACCAGCAAGCAACCATTAGGAGGATTAGAATTCTCTAGCCAAGGAAAAAACTGTCTTATGATTTCTGATAAGAGAAGAATTTCTTTGATTGATGCAATATTCAGAAATCAGGTGATGAAGAATCATCATCAACTACGACTAAAAAGAGCCATCTTATGCCTCACTCACTTCACCAGTACTTCTAAATTGGAAGAATGTTGCCACCTGCTGAAGACTAATTGTTTAGCCATTTGAAAATTACCCGTGTACATCTTGTCTTTGTGTGGAAAACTCAAAAAGCTGTGGAAAGCAGTCTAGAATGGGGAATTTGCAACTCTCCGGGAAGTTCCACTGAATGGCTAATGATCCAAGGAGAAAGTGCCCAGAATAGTTATAACCTTTGCGGTCACCATTTTAAAACACTGTGGTGCAGCAACGCATATTAGCAAAATCCTAAAGATCATAGGATGTGTATGTTGTTCAGTCAAACTCTATTTTTATTTGAGAACACTCACCTTCTTTCTCAGTCTTTAAATGTCTTACTAATCCCTGTTTCTCTCTCTCCCTCTCTCTCCCCACCACAACCCTCCTTCCCTTTCTCTCTGTATTTTCATGTGATTCTTTGTCACCCTCTCTCTGTGTGAATGGACATGTGTATCTTTTTACCACTTTGAAATAGATATATCCTTCTGAATATATGTATGTATTTCTAAATGCCTTCTCTTTGCTCTGTTTTTCCATCTTTGTTTTTTTTTTTGATGTTTGTTTCATTGTACCATGGTTTATGTGTATACGTGACTATGTCTTTACTTTTCCCCACCTTCGTTTTCTTTTCTTTTTTCTCTGTTTCTATCCCATACTTTATTGTAATGTAGAAAATGAGTCAGTGTATTAGTGTTTTTTTATTTATTAATGCTCTTGTGACGAATCTGCCCAATCATCAGGGACAAAGTCACTGCAGACACTTTACTCCTTTTTGCTGGCACCAGCATTGACCTTTGCGGTCCCCTTAACTGTCTTCATTCTGTTCTTTTGATCCTTTTGCCAGTTTCTTAAGTCTTTTTCTTCTCATCTAGGCCATGTGGTGCAAGTCTATGTTCAGGCTTATTTTCTTTGCATCATCTAAGTAATCATAACTCATGACAAAGCCAGTTGTCTTACCACCACCAAAATGGTTTCTGAATCTAAATACAAAGACGACATCATGTGTGGTATTATACATTTTGACTAGTTTTTCCCAAATTTCTGTCTTACATATCTTCCCAGGATGAAGGGCATCCATGACCGTTCCTTTCTTGTTGAAGCAGTCGCTTGGTCATGAACTTCCTGCCTTAGATAGTTACTGTGTCATTCATGATAGTGGCAAACCTTTAACCAGCCAGGAGGGAACAGAAGTCTTAGTGTTATATTAAAAGAAGACAAGGACATCATTTGATATTGTTTACTGATAAAAGTGGAGCAGATTCAGTTTTTACTTACATAGCCTTCCCTTGATATATGTGTTTGTGCTTTTGAGCATATGTGAAAACCACTGACTATTAAGAAAGCAAATCCCCACCTCTCTTGTCAAAGAGAGAAACAGGTCTTTTCCATATGTCCTATTTAAACATAATATTCCATAGAATCCAGGAGATATGAAGGGACTGAACATCTGTAATTATTGTTTTCAATTAAGGGTTAAACATTCCTTCCAAAGATTTTGTTATGAAGTAAGAAACATTTCTCCAGTGAGCCTAAGCAAAATGATTCAAATGTACATAGTTGCGCTGACATGAGAAATGGATCCCCTGTCTGTCCTTGAAGCAGGGCTCCATAGATACTGTCTATTGAACCTCAGCTTTGTAAAGAAATGCACTATAGACGCTTTGCAGTTACAGAGCATTCACGGGCAAGAACATGCACTAATGTGTGTAGTTGGAAAAGCAGAGCCAAATATTTTGACAAGGTACAGTAAGGCTAATACATCCTTTTGTTGAAAAAAATCTTCATGACCTTGAATTTTCAACAGATTCTCTGATATGCTAGCCAAAGCATAAATGAAAATAACAAAAATAGATAAATTGGACTTTGTCAATATTTTTAATTTTTATGTATTTTAAATATCAGGAAATTGAAAAGGAAATCTACAAAATGGGTAAAACATTTGCGAATCATATATTTGATAAATTTGTAGTATCCAGGTTACCAAAAGAACTTTTGCAACTAAACAGTGAGCAACAATAAATCACTCAATTAAAACATGTGACAAGAGCTTCAATAGACAAGAATTTGATTTTGATGAGTCCAAAGTATGTTAGTTAAATATATCTTCCAAAATAGATAGACTACTGGCCACCAAGCACATAAAAGGCACTTAAAACCACAGTGAGAAACTACTTCATACCCATGAAGATAGATGCAATGAAAAAAAGTAAAATAACAAGTGTTGGTAAATATGTGAAGTTAGAAGCTTATATGTTACTGCTAGGAACATAAAATGACTGAGCCATGTGGAAGATAGTTTGACAGCTTCAGAAAAATTAAGCATAGATTTAGTATATGACCCATCAATTCCACTCCCAGGTATATACTGCAAAGAATTTAAAACAGTCGCACAGACAAATCTTTGGACATGAGCGCTCATAGCAACACCACTCATAATAGCCAAAAGGTGGAAGCAACCCAAATATTCATCAACCAATGAATGGATAATAAAAATTTTGGTATATACATAAAAGGAATACTATTCAGCCATAAAACCAATGAAGTACTGATACATGCTACAACATGGATTAACCTCAAAATGTTGTTAATCAAAAGAAGGTTAACATAAAAGGACAAATATTCTATTTTATGAAATATCCAGAGTAGGTGAATTTATAACAACAAAATGCAGAGTGGTAATTGTAAGGAGCATGGTGAGAATGAATTTGGGTGTGTTGCTTAATGGGTGTGGGATTTGATTTTGGAATAATGGAAATAAAAGTGTAGCTGTACAACACTGCAAATATACTAAATGTTGTTGAATTTCTTGCCTTAACCGGGTTAATTGTATATTATGTAGATTTTACCCGAACAAAATGAATTGGGAGGATGATTTAAAAATAAGTGAAAAAAATATGCAAAGCACCGGTGTATGGTAAGCGTTCAAGAATTTTGAGTAGTTAATGAATTAATGAAATGAATAAGTAAGGTTTATTTTAGATTACTCAAGAAGCAGACCCGCAGTCAAGAATTTAATGCAAACTTTGAGTCACAGTAAACCCTGAAATAAAGATTTACTTGGGAGGGGAATCAAATATCTATAGATACTTAAAGAGGAAATGAGGCAATGAAGTAAAGGCATTCAGTAAAAGGTGAATGATTCTGCCAACTGTACCTGGTCTAATGGAACTTAGCCCCACCAGAAAAATCTAGGTGTAGTGAAAATACATGCTTGAGAGTTCCCCTACCCAAGTGGTGAAGACCGTTCCTCCTTCTAGTTGAGGGCTGCTTTAAAGGGGAAAGGTATTTGCCCAGCACTTCTGCTGTGTCTCCTTGGCAAGAAAATACTTTTGTGGCCATAGAAAGCTATCAGAGAAAAGTTAAGTGGGTCCTCACAATTGGAAGTCAGGCCCGTGAGCACTGAAGAGGGGAAGACATTTTGTTTTATTTACACAGATCTACAGAAGAGCCCTCTGATGGCTGCTTCGTAGGAAAGAATTTTATTTGGAGGGGTCCATGGTGGGTTGCCAAAGAGAAATTGGAGGAATGGTTGCCTCTCATGACTGTAGAAGAAGTCTGCTTAAATCAAGTCTCTTTTTATTAAACAGCATTGCCTTATGCCATTATATAAAACATTTAAGTTCTCTGTGGGTCCCTGTTAAAAGAAAATAATATTCAAGTAATCCCTAGGAATAAATCTTGGCAGTTTAAGATTTCCAGAACTCTAGTTCTCGAAGCATTTGTCTAACTTAGTGATTCTCAACGAGGGACGGATTTATCCCCAGAGGACATTTACCAGTGTCTCAAGACATTTTTGGTTGTCACATTGGGTGTGGGAGTGCTAATGGATGTAGTTGGTAGAGACCAGGGATGCTGCTTAACATTCTGAAACGTGCAGTGCAGCTGCCATAACAGAATTATTTTGTTCGTCATGTCAGCAGTGCCAAGGTTAAAAAACTCTGCTTTTAGCCAGCACTGTTTGATAGAATCTCTGTGATGGTGAAACTATTTCTGATCTGCCTAGTACTGTAGCCACTAGTCACATGTGGCTATTCAGCCCTTGATATGTGGCTAGTATGATGCCAGGTAGTGAAGACATAAATATGACTGTATCTTTTACAGTCTTTGAAGTCAGAGTCTAGAAGTCAGAATCTAGTAGGGAAGACAAATTCTTAAAAATAACGTATCGTAAAAGAATGTGGTAAGTGTTATAACAGAGGATGAATGGCATACTAAATTTGAGGCACTGGGACTCAGACAATTAACAGTTCTCTAAGGCGAATTTCCACTCTGAGCTCAGAACGTTGTAATGTGTTAAATCTGTATCCTATGAAAAAAGGTTTTAATCTTTTGTCATGTAACTCATTGTTTCATCTTATTTTACCCCTTGTGTCAGAAAATACATATAAAAGATGGGAATCTGACGGGAGTTCTTTATTTAACAATCCTATTGAATTTCTCCAAAGAGTTTACTAAGGAAGTCTATTAAAGTATTGATTTTTTCATAAAGGATAATACAAATGGCATGACAGTCTCTTTAACATTTTAATCGAGCTTAAAATTAGTCTTGGCATTTGAAACAATCTTGCCCAGAAAAATTGTTAGAGAACTTAAGGGAAAAACTCAACATAAAAAATTGATGGACCACCTAGGCTGTAGGAACATTAAAATCTGAATCTAAAATATGGTTAACCATTGTCACATCCTTCTTTGAAGCTTAAGTAACTCAATATTCCCAGTAGGATATCCAGTGTTTCAATGTGACACACATACTGTCAGCTCATTCCCTTTCCCAGTGTGCTGGTACAATTTGTATCCACAGAAGTATGTGGAAACACCTATCAGTTTTAGTGTCAGAAGCTACCAAAAGGAATCTGTGTCATATAAATAAATAAACTAGTGATAACATAAGATAAATAGTCATATTAACTTATATTGTCCTTCAGAAGACAAAAACCAGTTTATGAGTATAAAAAAGGAGAAAAATGAGATTGCACAGAAACTAGTCCGATGATAATGCATTTTTTTTCTGTTCACTGAAGATTTGTATTTGAGGAATAAATCTTCCTTACAGAATAACTTAAAAAAAATAGATAACTCTCCCTCTAAGAGGTTAAGTTTAATTCTCCCTTTCCTGTTGAGCATGATCTGGACTTGGTGATTTGCTTCAAAAGAACAGAGTTTAGGTCTTAGTGGAGAAGAAATCTTTCCAAAACACTCTGGACTCTTCTTGACTGGAAAACAGTCAGACAGATTGACAAGAGAAAAAAAAAATAAGAAATTTAATAATGTATGTGCCTCTTGTACACATGAGACTAACCCATTAAAACTGAAACTCATGAAAATGAAATAAATGTTAATTTTTCTTCTTTTTCCCCATGCTGTTGGAGCTGAGTCCTGAAAGACATCTCTAAAGTCAGTATAATGGATTTTATCACCTCTGTTTCCTTCTGTTTTGTAGTTTGGGATCTTAGATCAAAGTTTTTAATCCAGTTTGAGTCTATTCTTGTGCTTGGAATAGAAAGAATCCAGTTTCATTCTTTATAGCATGTAACTGTTCAATTTTTCTAGCACCATTTGTTGATTAGATTTTTCTTTCTCCATTGTATGGTCATGGCTCTTTATCATACCATAACTGTCAGTATATGTTTGGGCTTATTTCCGGGTTGTTGTTTGTATTACATTGACCCATGTGTCTACTTTTATTCCAGTACCATACTGGTTTAATTTTTGTCACTTCCTAGTATAGTTTAAAGTTGCGTATTTTGATACCTACATTTTTATACTTGCTTCTCAAGATTGCTTTAAGTTTTGGGGTCTTTTATAGTTTAATATACATTTTAGTAATTTTTTGTTCTATTTCCTTAACAATTTCATTAGAATTTTGATAGGAATTTATTGAATCTGTATATTTATTTAGATAAGAGTCTTTTTAACAATACTAATGTAGCCCATCCATTAACACAGATTATATTTCCATCTTTATTTCTTAGGAGTGTAAATAAAACCTACAGTTTAATTTTTAGAAACTGCAAAATAAAAACAAAATCATAATCATAATGTGAAAATACTTTTCCATTCTAAATAGAATATATATACTTTCAGGTACCTCTAGTTTGCTTTTTGTAAACCTCATTGTCTTCCCTTTTTTCATAATTTCTAACCTGTGACACTAGTAGACATCTACGTCTTACATAGGTTTTAAACTTTATTTTTGATTAGCTAAGTAACTAAATGAGAACTTTTATTAATGTCTTTGTGATTCGGTTTTCTCATCCCTGTAAACCAGGGAAGAGAATGAAAAAACTCACTTCATATTGTTGTTAATGTAAGAATTAAATGACTTACTACATATAAAGTGCTTAGAACAATGCCTAACAAATAGTAATCCCTCAATAAATATTATTTCCTATAATCTATACATATCCAAATTTTTTTTTATTGGTAAGACCTTTAAGAGGAATCTTGGAGAAATCTGGACCCACTAAGATAGAATATGTTGTTTCTCCCAAGTTACTGATCTTACAACTAAAATCCCTGGGACATAAAACAATGAATAAACAGCATGAATCTGAAAGGTGGGAAGAAAGCAAGCCAGACTGCCTAGTGATCCCAGGACTTGAGAACTGGCATAGCAGTGAGTACCCTGGGTTTCCGTGTTGCTTTCATATATCCTGGATCAGGTGCTGAAGAAGCCTCTAATCAGGAGTCACCAAAAGGCACAAATAAAAACATGTCCACAAAAAGCCTGTTTCCCTGAGTCAAAGGACCAGAAAAGGTGACCTAACAACAGAAAAACTTTTTGACAATAACTGCTCCACTCCCACCAAATACTTAAAGTTCAGGGGTTGGATGAATAAACACAGTAAATATGTTACTTCTTCCCAAATTTATTCAGAGGTATAAAATAATTCTTAATAAAATCTTAGCAAGGATTTTGTAGTTATGGACGAGCATAGTCTAAAATTTGTTTTAAAAGTCACAGATGCTAGAATAGCTAAAACAGTCTTGAAAAGAAAGAATAAAATAGGAGGAATGAGTACCCAATAATAAAGCTTGCAGTTTAATCACAAAAATCAAGAGGGTATGGTTTGGGGTGGATGCATGGAAACATAGATCATCAATGAAACAGACTAGAGAATTAAGAGACAACCTCATGCAAGTATGCCTACCTGATTTTTCACAAAATTGAAAAAAATCTAATGCACTAAAGCTAACCTTCTCAAAACATGCTGCTATAGCAATTGAACTCCCTGGACAAACAAAAGAGAGAAAAAGGAAGGGAATAAGGAAGGAAGGGATGGAGGGACAGAGGAAGACAGGGAAGCTGAAGTCCTACACCTTACAATAAAGAAACTCTTTCAGCACCTTAGTGGCCTAGTGGAAAAGGCAACCAGACATAGTCCACATAGATCCGAAGGACCCAGGTTCAATACTCAGGATGGAAGCGGGGGGGTGGGGGTGGGGGTGGGGGTGGGGGGGGACAGGCAGGATGAACAGCTAAATAAACAATAAAATAAAATGCTTTTTCCTCTGCTTTCTTCCTCCTGCCTGCCTGCTCACCTTCATGTCTGCCTGTTCCTTTCCTTAAAAAGTCAAAATAAATCATAGACTCTATTTTTAAAAAAAATAGCTATAAAAGTTTAGAACATAATGGTAGAAAGCCTTCAGAATCTAGGGTTGGAATTAACACAAGCATGAGCTCATCAAAATTATAACTTTTGTACTACAGTGTACCATGTGAAGATGAGAAGAAAAGCTACAGTATGAGAGAAAATATTTATAAAATATATGTCCAACAAAAGACTAGTATCTAAGACAACATTGCGCAAAATGAAATAAACCAGCCAACAGAAAGATACATACTGCATGATTCCCCCTTTATGAGGTACCTAAAATAATCATAGTCATAGAATCATGAAGGTAATGATGGGATGAAGGTTGGGGAAAATTGTTTTTTGTTTTTTTTTTTTCTTTAAAGAAAATGTACAGGAGCAATGAAGGCAAGTAGTCAGGCAGTCAGAAAGAGAATGGAGGAGGAAGCATCTTTATTTTATTGTTATTTCATTGTTCACACTGGCCACTTCCCACCCTGGACCCGGGACTCATACCCAGTGTATGCGACTTACTCCTCTGGAGGCGGTTTACCCAGCAGGGTACTCCAGGAAGAGTTACTAATTAATCGGTATTAATAAAATTTCAGCTAAGCAAGATAAATAAGCTCTAAAGATCTACTACATTGCATTTTACCTGTAGTCTACAATAAAGACTTGGTTAAGTGGGTAATTTTCATCCTAAGTATTCTCATGACAATAAAATAAAATTTCTTCAAGTAGACTGTTATCTAGAATATAAAAAGAATTATCAAAACTCAGCAGAAAGACAGCAATTGTAAAACTGAGCAAAAGACGTTTCACCCAAGAGGATATACAGATGGCAAATAAGTGCGTTAAAATACTGTCAACATTAGCCATTAGGGAAATAGAAGTTAAAATTATTAGAAGACATCCCTGTACACCTATCAAAATGGCTAAAACTAAACAAATAAATGACAACAACAAATGTTGGCAAAGATGTAGAGAAAATGGATCATTCCTATGTTGCTGGTGGAAATGTAAAATGGCAGTCATTTAGGAGATAGTTTTCTCGGTTCCTCTAACACTAAACATGCAACCAATTTACAACAGTTGCACCCTTGAGCATTTACAAGGGTTCTTACCAGTTTTATTCATAATAGCCAAAACTGGTAACAGCAGTGGTTATTTTCAACAATGATATCGATACAGAGTGTAGAACTTCTATACCATGCAGTTCTACTCAACATTAAAAGGAAATGAAATACCAATTTATGTAACAACTTGGGTGAATCTCCAGGGAGTTACAGCAAGCAAAAATGCTTATCTTAAAAGGTTACATATGGCATGATTCCATTTATATACGAATCTTGAAATAACAGAGTGGAGAACAGATTAGTAGCTGCCAGAAATCAGACAACAGGAAGAGAGGAGAGGGGTGGTGGTTCTCTAAAAGGGCATCACAGAAAGGATCCTTGTGGTATTAGAACAATTTGCAATCGGGGTTGTATGAACATCAGTATCCTGGTTATAATTTTGTACCATAGTTTTGCAAGGTGGAGAAATGGGTCAGAATTACATTGGCTTTCTCTATATAATTATATAAAAATGTGAATTTGCAGTTATCTCAACATCATAACATTTTTAAAAGCAAATCAAATCAAAAGAATCTAGAAATGTTAGGACTTCAAAAGTTATTTTATCTCATTTGTTCTTTTAATTGATAGAAAAACAGACAAAAACTAAAGTAGTTTGCTATTTGGGGGCAGGCAAAAATTTTTCCCTAACCTTCTCATTTCTTTTTTGGCTGATCAAGTAATTAAATTGACCTAAGACAGATTAACAAGGGAAAAAAATCTGTGCACAGAAGTCTAAATATGGGACCTATGAAATGAAAAAAAACATGGTTTATACACTTTTTAAACAAAGGAACAATGTATTTATGAGGAATTGATAGGGCAAAGAAATTTTAGGTCCAACATTAAATTAGTGAGAAACTAGGTAGAATTTATTTACACAGGCTCAACATGTTCTGCACTCCTACTATGTAAAGAGAAGGATGTCTTTCTACTTTCTGGAGCAGGAAGAGTACCATTCACATAGGAAATTTATTTCTGCCATTGTGACACGTCTTGGGCAGCCTACCCTGATTCCCACCACTTTCATGTTTCAGCAAAGTTTCGCTTCTTTCTTTAGTTCAGTTATAAGCTTCTATAACAGAGAAACTATGTCTTCTATTCATTTAGCTCTCATGTTACTTCAAATAATGCTGAGCATTGATTAACACTTGGTAAATATAATTTTTTTTGTCTGAGTAAACTGGAAAATTAGAGATTTTCTTGTATATGCAAACATTGTCTTGGTATGTTTAACTTTGATATAAATTTGTAAATAGAAGGTATAAAAAATCTCAAATTACTTGACTCGAGTTTTTTGAAAGGTGATAATTTATGGGTTCTTTCATTTTTTAATTCTACTTATTTTTGAATAGGTAATCATTTTCATGGTTTACAAAACAAATGTTACAAAAAGGTGTACCTTGAAAATTCTTTTCCCTTTCTCTTTGTACTGTCTTTTAATTCCCTTCCCCATGGGCAACTGATATTACCAATTTCTGTGTCTCCTTCAGGAGATAGTTAATAAATTTTCACACAAATATATATTAAGTGTGTATATATGTGTACAGATGTATGCATATTTATATTTACGTAGATGATAGCATATTGTACATTCTTTTTCCGAATCACTCTTTTCTCCTTCAACTGTTGGTCCTGGACTTTGTCTTATATCAATATGTAAAGAATATATTAGCTGGCTATGACTTCTATCACAAAATCCAACCAGTTTATAGCTTCAACAATAGGAATTTATTGTCTTAAACTACTGGAGGATAGAAGTCAGAGATCAAAGTGTCATCAGGGTTTGTTCCTCCTAAGGGAAAATGTGTTCCTTGCTTTCCCCCCAGTTTCTGGTTGTTTGCTGGCAATCTTTGCTAGTCTTTGGCTTTTAGATCTCTGCCTTCATCCTCACATGACATTTTCACTGTTACTATGTCTATTTCAATGTTCCCCTGTTTAAAGGACAACAGTCATGTAAGATTAAGGCCCAGCCTACTGACATCATTTTAACTTGATTTCCTCGCCAAGATCTCTCTCTCCAAATAACGTCACACATTATTAGCTGTTGTTAGGACTTTAACGTTTGCATTTTGGAGGTATTGTTATTCAACCCATAAAAAAAGAGCTTAGCTGTTCTTTTAGTGAATGCATAGTATTCTATTATGTGGATGTGTCATAACTTATTTGGGCAGTACCCTCAATATTTTATTGGTTTTTAATATAGTTTTTTTCCCTAATAATAGCGTAAGTTCCACAAAATAGGATGATAGCATCTAAACTTAGCAAGACCTGTAAAATGAACAATGCACCTTGCTTATCTACTTTTAACTTTGATATAAACTTGTACACAGAAAGTATCGAAAATATCTGTTCCAATTTTTTAACTCAATTAAGATAGTGTTTTGAAAGATGACCATTATCAGTTTTTATTTTATTTTTTTATTTTATTTATTTTTGAATTGGCAATCATTTTCCTGGTTCAGAAAATAAATGTTTCAAATAAGTGTGCTTTTTGTCTGCTTTTTAGACAAAGAAACAGTGAGTTTGTGAGGAATTGACAACATGAAGGATTCTTGAAATTTCTGCTTTGGACACTAGTGAGGAGCTAAAAGTTTTACTTACACAGATCAAATGTGCCTGAAATTCCCTGTTTGGCAACAAAGATGTCCTCTTCCCTCCTGGGACAGGGAGTGTCTGTCACAAGGGAAATGTCTTTCATTTACTAAGACTGAAGAGGTCAGAAGAAAATTCTGCTTTAGCTGTTTCTCACGTAACTTTAATTCAAAGAGATCAATATGCCGCTTTGGCACATTTTGTCACAAATTCAGGGTCAACTGCCCCGAATCTCTGTACATTGAATCTGTACATAGACAAGGACTACCAGTTAATATGGAAAGCAGAATATGTTAATTTTAGCAGATTAAAAAGATAATTTAATAAATCACATAAGACAGAGCTATATTGATAAGGCAGATCCCAATTTTAATTAGAGTAAGGTTTAAATCTTAAGGAATAAAGCACTCCCTGGTGGAATAGTGGTTTGGTCAACTGCCTCTGGCCTCAGCAGTCCACATCTATCCCAAGGACGCGGGTTCACGTCCTGGGCCCAAGGAGAACAACCAAGATGCACAACTAAATAGAAATGCTTCTTCCTCCCCTCTCTTCCTGCCTGGTTGTCTGCTCACTGTCATTCCTGTCTGTACCTTTCCTTTAAAAAAAAATCAAAAAACAACCTAAGGACTGAGCCAATGGTCTGGGCTGCCAAGGAAAGAGGAAGGGAGCTTGACACAACAAAGAAAGGATAATCTCATCTTTACTCTAAAAGTAGTGGTGGATTTCTGAGATAAAAAGAATATTTCTGCAGATAAACTTACAGTAAGGGAATGGTGATTGCTCCTTTGCTTCTTTAATTAAGGGAAAGTAAAGGGGCTTAGAGGAGAGGCACATTCTCCTTAGCGTCCAGAAACTCAGTTGATCTCAACTTGAACTAAACTGCATGGCAGAGCAGGGTATCTTAAGGAGACCAATTCTGAGAATCTTGGGTGATCTGTTTTGAAGACCTTCAATTTCCTCCTCTGGAATTTCTCTCAAAGTCTCACATGAATATGTTTATTTATTATTAGACCATTCAACTGAGGACATATTTTGTCCTCAGATATTGCTGTTTTGATATTATGTTTTATTCGAGAAAGAAACATGGGATGAAGGGGAATCCCTAAGAAGTATAGTACCTGCCATGTAGACACTCAACAGTTAGTAGCTATTTGTTATCATTAGGATGAAAATATAACACTATCCATTCTGAAAAGTATAAATTGATACCTGGTAATATTGAGTTCATCTGTATTTTTAGGACAAATGTCATTGCTATCACATAACTAATTGTACACTTGAATTTATAACTTGCACTGTTGAAGGAGACTCATCTAGAAATATGATGCGAATTGGGGTCGGGGAGTGGAAGGGTGATATTTAAGGTGCAGATTCTCACGCTCAACAGGTTCTACCAAGGATGTCACCAAGGGGAGTCCCCTCTCTCCCTGTTTTTCTCTCTTTCTTACTCCATTTTTGCATATTCAGTTTTAGCTCAAAGGGGAAGGAAGTATGAAAAGGGCTCTCCCCTCCTCATCAGTCATTGAGGCAGGCTGGAATTGCGTGACAGTGTAGCAGCTGTAAAGTTGGCTTCCTGCAGATAGGACTCTTGCCCTCAATCCTGGATGAAGTTCTCAGACTGTAGCTGCTCAAGCTTGTGAAAGAGGAACTTTGACCACTTCCCTTAAAAGTTTCTGTAATTAACAACTTGTTAAGCAATATGACTCAGGAAAGGCTGGCTGCAGTTTTCACCCTGGGCTGTATGTAAGAACAGGACAAAGGGAATCATCTTCTTCCTTCCTTCCTCCCTAACTGGCCCAATCATCACCCAGACGCACAGTGGACCCATGGAAAATGAGTTAATGTAGCGACATGACAGATAGCTGAAAAAATTCCTGAGCTCTTTTTTTGAAACAGCTTTCCCTATACTAAGGAAGGAATACTAGACCTGAGTTAGGAGATCTAAATTCTGCTACCACTTCTGCTTTGACTCTCTGTAGCCCTGTGAGTAAATACTGTAAACATTCAGTTTCCTCACAGTAGATTGAGAGACTTAGTTAGATTATCTCCTAGGACCCTCTACCTTGAGATTGAATTCTTTAATGCTTTGGCTATAGTATCAGAGTTATAGCTTCTCATTTTAAATGCTGGGTCCGACCAATGACTCTAGGTTTTAAAGGGCATATGTTCTCAAACATTTGCAAAGCAAGGCACTGTCTTGCAAGAATCTATTTTGGTTTGTCCTTTTCAGTGAGATATTGAAAATGAGTGGGTGGGCCCATTGAACTTGACTGCCTTGACTATTAGGATTGTTATGGCAGAGCCTCCAGAAGGCTAGAAGACTGACAGCTGGCACTCAAATAGAGAAAAGCACTTTATTGTACCAGTACTGGCTCAGGGGCGTTGTTACCCAAAGCTGAGCAATGGGGGTTTTGGGGAGCTTCTTTCATACTCTGAGGCAAAAACCCACCTCCTTGACTTACATGTGGTTTCCACTGGCAGCTCTTATCAGCTGTGTGCAGCCACAGAGTAGGGAGGTGATGCTTACGTGTCCTTGGGCATAGCTGCAGCCTCTGTAGTACTATGAGAAATTCCTGACAGGCTAACTTTTACATTGGGGCCAGGGAAAAAAATCTTCCGCTACATGGTGCCCTTTCGACTTTGTGAAGAACTTACCTTTGTGCCACCTTCGACAGTGATGCCTGGAAGATCTGATAATTCTGGTAGACTTCTTTTCTTTCATAGTCACTCTTTTTTTTAATGATCATAGACTCAATTGTGTAATAATCAGAGAACCCAGTGTCCTCTTTATTTTTAATGGCTTAATTTTCTTAAACATGAATCGCTTTGCTACACAACGTGTGGTTCATGGACTACAAGCATCACTAGGGAAGTTGTTAGAAGCTTGGAATCTAAGGTTCCATCTTGGAACTGCCAAATCAGAATCTTCACTGTAACAAGATCCCCAAGGAATTCGCACGCACATTAAAGCTTGAGAAATATGAGAGTACCACACACATGCACACATAGAATCATATTCAATGCCAAAGAGAAAGATGTGAGACCAGAAGCTCTCAAATACAGATTGTTACAACTTCATGACTTTTACCTCAGTGACCTGTAGTGTCCTCATCTGTAAAAAATGAACCCTAAATAATATTCCACACCTTTTTTATTCTGTGGTGTCTAAGGCATCCTTGAAAAAGAAAGTCATAGAGAGAGAAGGCTCTCAAGATTCTTTCACCAAGCATTTTAAGAGCTTTCCCTTTATGCAAAAGTATCAGTGTGATTTCCCAGGCAGAATGTCTAGCACAAAACATTTGTGAAAAAAGAAAAGGACTCTTACAGGTACTAAGATGACATGGTCAGAAAATACAAGGCAAAGAAAGGGGTGAAGTGACTAGGAAGCTACACAAGTTTAAAAAACAATCAAAGATGGAGTGGCTAGCCGTGTTAGGTACTACCAGGAACTCGAGAACCCTTGGTGTGAACGCTATCCTTTGGAGTTTTAGCAAGAGATTTGTGCTGTTGTAATCATGAAATTACAGTGAAAACAGTTCCGGGCAATCCGGCTGTGGTAAATTGAAAATTAAGGAAGTGGAAATACGGATGGAGATGACAACATGAAAGGAACCGGAGAAATAGGACAATAACTGGAGAGGAATATAGGAATGCACATAACCACACCCAACAATGAAAGGCTAAATTAATCACATTTTCAGCAAATGATCTACTAGTTAAAACTTGGACTATCATAGGAACTTGTGAACTCATTGATTAATAGATGAGAAGTCATGACTTTTTAGAAAGAAAATTGCAGAGGAAAGTTATCTTCTGGTAGAGGGATGTTCTTTAGTGCCATCTTTTGTTCTTGTCTCTCATTTTTCCTGGTTTGAATCCACTCTTAATATGAAGATTTTATGTTAATTTCACCTCTCTGGTAACTTAAAGATTTGTACAAGCCCCTTTGGCAGGACTTCATGCTGAGTGTGTCTTAACAACTTCACTGAGATTTACATTGAATGTCATTGAACTCAAACTAGTTACCAACCAGTTAGATAGCCTATAGGCATTCTACTTTATTTTGCCCTTTCAAGGAGATTTGGAGATGCAATTGTCCAGGAAGAAGGAAAAAAAAGAATTCAAGAAGCAGCAAAATGAAAGAAAATTTGGCTTATAGAAGAGAGGTCTTTCTGTTACAGTAATAATAATGCCAATAATACGCATATATATATATATATATATATATATATATATCCTCCCTGTATATACACATAGAGTGAAGAACAAATTCTACCTTCCAGCAACGTAAAGTTCTACTTAATTAAATATCCACCTAAAGAGAATAGTCACTGTATAATAACTACTATTTGTAGGCTGCCACTCTTTAGAGCTATTCATTTTACCTTAATGTTATCTTTGTTAGATGATTCACAAGATACTTTGCTATCTTCCAATATTTCCTGTCACTTCTATAAGCAAAATTATTCAGGTTTTATCCAAGGGAGTTTTCCCAATTCTCCAGTGTTTTATTGTGGACTGCATAAGGCAGCTTTGAAAGAGAAGTCCCCTAGGGATAGCTAGAGGATTTGTGTCTCAGGGAGATGTGAAAACCCTACTTCTCTTACACCAATTGACTTTTTTTCTAATTTGTATTTGTAAGTGATTATGTCCATGCTGATTTTATGTGTACATAGATATGAACCTCTTGTTAAAAAGTAACCAACAAGATCAAAGAGACATGCCAGAAATTATTAATTTAGGAGGAGATTTATTAAGCCGGCGACCGCACAGAGTAAAACACTCAAATTATGCGGTCATCTGCGTGGGTAGCTCAGGGTTTATGTAGGCATACAGAGAGGTGCAGAGAACAAAGGCAGTTAATAATTTTTGACAGGCGTAATCATGGCTTCCATAGAACTAACCAGGCACCAGGTATAATCCGCAATTCTCCTAGAGCACCCAGGTATGTCGGGATATGTGCATAAGTGGTCTATAATAGAGGTCAGTTTGCATAAGTAAAGGTCACATCCTAAACGTCTTAACCTATTCTGTTTGACATTTAACTTCTTCCTAGATCTCAGCAGACTCACAAAAACCCCTCCAGTCAAGGTCCCACTGGGTGGGTCCTAGGTTTCTGTTTCACTGCCAGAGGATTAGCTAGAAAGTGGGGACCCCAGGGCTCTGTGGTCTTTAGAGAAACCCAGCAAAAATGAGGTTTCTCTGGTTCCTTGTTTCACGCTCAGATCTGTCTCTAAGCTGGATAGAAAAATATTTTCTTTTCCTTTTATGTCTACTTTCTTTACAACTGGCCTGCATTCAGTGTAGAAGAGGAAGATCGACTCCTCACCCTTTGGGGTCATGTTGTCCACACGTTCCATACCAATGTAAATCGCCCCCCAACCCCCCTTGGCAGGTATCAGGATTGACACGACATTAAGAAGTCCAAATTCTGGAGAAATCAGGAAGAAAGAGTAAATGTTTCAGTTCTGATCAAAAGGTATACTTTATCAAATTGCTGCAGGTCATAGTTAGCTGATGTGGAAACTCCTGACTGACATCCCTGGATTGAAACTGCAGTTAAGCATTATGTTTTAGTGTGTTGGCATTAGTTTGGTTCAAATGTCTCCATTTGGGGCCATTTGTCTCTTGATACTGAGACAAGACTCTGGGTATGTTCAGAAAATCTTTTACTTTCTCATTTCCCCTACACTTCACCTTTTTTCCTCTTCCTCCTCCCACAACTGAAAGAAGCATCAAGTTATAAATAAGCAGTTTGTGGCAATCACTTTAAAATACTATTGTTTGGCTGATAGTGTAGGGATGAAAAAGAATTTTACCTCTATCCTAGGTTCTTGGCTAACATACCCCATGTAGTGAAAGAGAAAGACAGACTGACAAAAAGCAAGTAAAAGTTGAATGATGTATATATGGCTCATATATATATGGGAGATTGCCAGGAAAATGAATGTTCTGAAATGTCCCAAGCTACCACCTTTAATGCCATTTTCAGCTAAATGTAAGAAGTTGCGGGGCAGGGAGCCAGCTAGGGGACGGTTACCAAAGTACAGTAAATTAGGCTAAGGGTTTAAGTCACTTCCTTCCCTATTAGTAGGAGTTCCTAGAGATTTAATTATCTTTCACTTCCCAAAGCAGAGAGGGAGAAACTCACAAATAGAGATTTACCAGCAAATGGTAAATTGAATGTTTCTTAGAAAAGGAGAACGTCTGCTCAGCTTTCAGAGCTTTGTTCTATGCCTGCTGTTGCTTTAAAATAACTGGCTCAAAATAATCCTTATGACAAAGAGGCGTATTATGCTTTAGTAAATTCATTCAGTATTAGTTGAGTACTCGTTAGGCATTAAACACTACTAACTGCAAGATTTAAGGATGGAAGTGATTTTAAAAAGAACCAAATACATCGACCTAGGCCTTGAGGAACCCAGGATGCATTTGTAAAGATAAATTGGGCATCCCTCACAGCATACTATATTTTATGTCAAAACAGAGGCTCTGACTGTGCCCTGGTGGGTATTTGGCCACAGTCCACATACATCCCAATTACTTGGGTTGGTGTCACAGGGCTGGGGGGTGTGGGAGGAAGAACAACCAAGATAAA